>KK502417.1:2185060-2262524 GCA_000688735.1 Glossina austeni | reverse complement strand
TATTTCTATCATTTGCTGGTGTTAAGATTCATAATTATTGAAACCGTATGTATGTGCTTTACTACCCCTCACTATTAAATACCAATACTTTCGAATACTATACACATAAAATATTTAAATCGAAACAATAAAAAATAATCTTTGGGTAATTCTTCTATGTCCACAACTGTTGAGTTTGTGGGCGTTAAAATAAAACTGCATACTTCTAATACATTTATTACTTGCTCTTACAATCCTCCAACGTCTGATGTTGTGGTTTACCTAGAGCACTTGGTTTTGATCAAAAGCATTACTTCTCGGCTCAAACAAAGTGATAGGTTAATAGTGCTATGACCATCTGGGAAGTTATGCTCTTCTTATCCATTAATTTATAAAGAGTTTTTCGATGGGGCCCATGGGTTAGGTTTGTGTCAGCTTAGCAACATGTTTAATGGGAATAATAAATTGCTTGACTTCGTTTTGTGCTGAGATACCGGTATTTCTGTATGCCGAGGTGAGCCTTCGTTTCGCCTGAAGAACACGGCATCATTCGCCGTTGTCCATTGTCTTGCCGTCAATGGACCGTGTAACCAGGTGATCAGTAGGGATCAATGTTTATTTGCTAAAACGAATCACATTACACTTAGAAACTTGCTGGGGACCATTGACTGGGACATACGCTCTGAAGACATTGATAATTCGATATCCTTTATTTACAGTGAGCCTTTTTCCGCAATTTCCGTCTCAGGAACGGTTAAGCTTTGTTACACGTCAGAGTCCCCGGGTTGGTATAGCAAGCATTTACGGATGGTCCGTAATAAAAAAAGTAGGCTATTTGAAAAATTCACTCGTAGTGGTTCGGTCAGGGATTATATGTTATACTCTAGCGCTAGACGAGATTATAACTCCCTGAAAGCAAGTTGTTATTCCAATTTTATTGAGGCAACTGGATGCAAACTTCTTAAAAATCTGAGTAGCTTCTTCAAATTCGTAATTTCCAAATGAAAAGTAAAAGGATGTCCTTCCGTCATGAGCTTTGGAGATTCCGAATCATCCGATGTGTCTGTAATAACCAATCTTTTTGCAGATTTTTTTGGGGAAGTCTACCAATCTTCAAATACTTCGTATGATAATTATCCGTATTCGATAACGTCCTTTGATATTTTTCTGTGTATATCTTTCCCCGAAGAAGAAGTATTTATAGCATTGTCAACGTTGAAACCTTATAATTACCCTGACCCTTCCGTCCCGTTTGTAATTCTCCAACATTGTGCTGATTTGCTCTGCTCTTCCCTAACACAAATTTTTAATGTCCGTTTGAACAGAGGTTACTTTCCATCGGCTAGGAAGAGTAGCTTCATTTTATCTTTTTATAAAAGTGGTTCTCGGAAACTTATTGAGAATTGTAGGGGAATTTCCAAACTACCTGAATCACTAGTAGCAAAAAGGCTTACTCCGAGTTTAGGATCAATTATATCGCACTGCCAGCACGTTTTTTTAAAAGGAAGATCAACGGCTACTTATCTTTTGAAGTTTTGTAATCCAATTTACAAGGCATTTTGCACTAATGCTATTTTCACAGACTTTTCTAAAGCTTTCGCCGGAGTAAATCATAGGTTATTAGTCTATAAATTACATCGCCTTGGTTTTTCGGATAATTGCATGGTTTAGTAGCTATCTCTTTGGTCGTATCCAACGGGTGGTGTTGAAGTCTTGTCAATCCAGAGCAATTGATGTCACTTCTGGTGTTCCTCAGTCAGGTAATCATTTTGGCCCTTCTTTGTTTAATTCATACGTGAATGACGTTCCGCAGTGCATTCAAGATTATCGTGTTTTAATGTTTGCAGACGATGTTAAACTGTCTGTCCCCTTTGAAGCAAAATATGGTACTAAACTTCTTCAGTCTGATCTTGAGAACCTGTGCTCATGGTGCGGAACCAGTGGTATAGTCCTGAATTCAAACAAATATAAGAAAATGTCTTTTACTTGGTGTAGTACGACCCCTTGTTATTAGCGTATTGATCATCACATTCTGGAAAATGTTTGCAATTACAAAGACTTGGGAGTTGTGTTTGATTCAAAACTTAAGTTTGACAGTCATATTAATAAAGGGTCACTTAATAAAGCTAGATCCCGTTTAGGGTTTATAAAAAGATGGTCTAAAGAGTATGAAGACCCCCATACGTTATGAAGTTCTTGTCTACTTCATTAGTTAGGCCAACTCTTGAATACTTGTCGGTAGTTTGGCTTCCTAGCTATAGATGCCATATTGATCTCTTGGAGTCTATTCAACGGGGCTTCTTGATGTTTGTTTCGGGAAGTTTTGGATGGGAGCCTACGCTATCTCTTCCACCGTATAATAATAGATTGAAGCTAAACACGAAAAAGGCGTGAAATGTTAGGTGTAGCCTTCCTCTATAAGCTAATAAATGGCGATGTTTATTCGCCGACTTTCTTAGAACTGATTGATACTCACATCGCTAGTAGGAGGACAAGACGTTTTGTGCTTTTGCAGCTGCCACAACGCCGTACCAATTCTGAGTTGTTCAATCCATTTCCGGTAATGTGTAAAATGTTCACCGATCATCTGTCGATCATCATTTGTCCATTAACAAGGTGAAATCCGTTTTATTGCGGAACTAACAGCCAAACATTTTTGATTTACTTGTGTTCGATTGCGTATTATTTCTCGAACTTACTTAATACATTTAACTTTAAGATAAGTAACAAAAGTGGTATTATTGTTAGTATTACCTTTTTGCGTGTATTACAAGTAAGGTTAACTCCTGATCAAAGTTGCCTAAGAACACTATATCGACAGCGAACTAGTTAGCTTTATAATAAATAAATGAATAGATGAATTGGGAAGATATAGATATTTGGCAATAGCAAATCAATAGTGAAATGTAACCCCGAAATGAATTAAAACAACAAAGAATTTTCTTAAATTTAGACTTAGTTTAAAATGTTAACTGTAAGATTTAACTCTATATAAGCATTGCTACCTAAGCTCTGAATATATATATATATTGCTACTTTCTTTCAATTTACCTAAAGCTACGTGGTTCCTCCTGCGTATCATAGTTTCATTATAAATTATAATTCATTTGTTAACCGTCATATTAGTTATTGTGACTTAAGAACATTGTTAAGCAGATGATAATTACGAAATTGGCAGATGAGTATTGAATGAATGAATGAATCAATGAATAAATATGAAACTGCGAGATGAAAAGAGGGAGAGAGAGAGAAAGAGAGAAAAAGAGTGAGAGAGTGAAAAAGAGATTGACAACTAAGTTTTGAATAACGCTCTATTTATATTATTAGTGTATGCATTAAGTGTAATGCGCAATTTTTTTGAGATGATAAAAATTGAAAATTTGCATTTAGATAAAAAATATTTAAAATAATGGGTTCTAAAATAAGCAAATTTCCGCAGCTATACTTTATGGTCATTGCTACCAATTTTGAAGGCCCGATTTTAGTCGTAACACTCTGCCAGGTAGTTTGAGTCGCAACGCAAAGTTCAAAGTTAGTCGAAATGTAAACACAGTACCATATACAGAATTAATGTGCTTTTACTTTCCTTTGTATTAATTGTCTGTTTCAAATTATGTGAAACTTACCTTCGCACAAAGTGGAATTTCTTTTAACGTTACTCGTTCTCTAGCTCTGATCACTCAATACAGTATCACATAGCGAACAATTAAAGAGCGTTAACAAGGAAGTTTTCTTAAAACAATATTGAAATTTCAAATAATCACAATTAGTTCACGGATGCATATTTATGCCTATTAACATATAGTTATATAGCTCAATTAATTTGGTTCGCAATTCCACAGACGCATTCATTATTCCTTTCTCTTTTAAAAAATTTAATTTTAAGAGATCCTAGCTAACTTACCTGTTGCTGACATAACATTTTACTCTTATGTAGTATGAATGTGTATATTTTTCCATCCCTTTTCTCTCATCGTGCTTTCGGCATTCGTGGCCTATGTGGTGTTCACGTGCCTGTGAAATATCATTCGTTAAAAATAAAGGTTGCCAAGTGTTAAATCATCTTCATCTTCATGAAATGACGGTGATTTCGCGACATAACAAACTTATGTTTTTTTTCATCTTTACGCAATTGTACCGGAATTGCTTGGGTATAAATTGAACACAGGCATACGAATGACTGTTGCGTTTGTCGGAGGCTCCACAAGGCATAAAAAAATTTGCAAACTTTTGTTTTTAAATTGTTTTTAAGTTCTCCGTCCGCTAGAAAACGGAAAATTTGAACCTTCTCGGTATACACCACGTGTCGCAAATTGGGAACCAGCGAACTATAATACAAATTTTCCTAAACTTATATGCTGGAAACTTTATCTTAATTCTGGAATAATTTTTTAATTCGTGATAGCTTTTTTTCATTTCGTACAGAGAGAATTTTTTTAGAAAGAATTTGCTATTAATTATTTACTATGAAAAACTTAATTACACTTTTATTAGAATTTGTTTAAAATTAATGACTTTTTAAAAAAGAAAAAAGAAAGAAAAACCTCAGAGAATATTTACATTAACTCGCTACGAGAAAAATATTACTAACGACAATTTAAGTTTGATTTGACTTTAAAAAAAAAAAGTCAGTCGCTACTCTGATCTTCATTATGGTAAGGTTCTTGCTTCACAGTTTGATTAGACGATATTGTATTATTATTGTTCAGACGCACACGCATGAGATTGGCTGAGGATCTTGTGGTGGCACCGATTTTCGTTGCAGGTATATGGAGAATATTAGAAGGCATTGCCGGAACAGCATGCACTGTCGATGAGATCCCATCCTGACGAGACGGCGTAGAAGACGGTACCTCATTCGAATCTTGAAGAAGATTACTCAAGCGTCGTAACATATTTAAATCGGAAGCATGTACAACAGTTAAAGCGCTAGGAGAAAATGCAGTTGTTGAGGTAAGATTTTGATTTCTATTTGAAGTATATGCAGGAGAAGTAGCTGAGATGGTGTTGCTTGAGGTGGAAGTATCAAAAATTTCACCTAGTACTTCATAAATACGTCTTTTAAATAGAATTTTCTGCCTAAAATCCATTGCTTTCATTTCGGGTAATAAACCCTGCAGAAAAATACCATCATAGTCACTCTGAGGTAATACATCCAAAGGCTATATGGAAATAAAACAATTAACAAGAAATTTATGCGGTCTTGCCAAGTAAGCTTACTTTAATGTCTGGGTATGATTCTATTGAGCAGGTACTGCTATCCTTAACTCTCAATCTCTTTTTCGGCGGCGCGCATGCGTAATTTATGGAATTTCGTCTATTATTGTTGTTTATAATTGCTTCAGTTTCTTCTTCTTCAAGTTGGACAATAGGCTTTGGAATTGATTGTTGTTGTTGCCTTTCCTGTTGAATAATTTCCTGCTCCATTTCTTGTTGTATCTTCGCCATTTTCTCGCTTGAGACACTCTTGCTACCCTCATCACGTTCAGGACAATTGTCCTCTTCGTCATCTCGCATGGTAGCAGCGTAACTATCAAATGATTCCTCCCCACCTGTTGCATTTTTAAGAATGTCAACCTTGTCGTTATGATGGGTTAATCTGTAGTGCCTGGATATGGGTATTCCGGGTGTTATGTGAAGCGACAGAAATTGAAGTTCTTCGTGCAGATAATAAGGCTTAGTGCGATTAGCGCTTGCTGGTATTTTATTTACATTTATCGAACGGGCGTATGAAGTGCGTATATTACGCCAACGTTCTTTGCACGACGGTACTAAAAATTAAATTGAGAGAATTTAATTAAGCTACTAAAAGGATAATACCAAACGTCATAACCGAACATTCATTCACTTAGTACTACAGAAACAATTGTGTGTATGTTTAAGTTTTTTTTCTTTTTTTTTGTGAAATATCTGTCCGATATCTATAATATATTTTAATAGAGAGAGGTTATGTTGCGTGTTTTGCTTCATTTATTTATTTATTCATTAAAATAAATTAAATTATATTTTTTTCTATTGATACATATCAATAAATATTTAAAAATAAATTTGCTTAAACATAAAAATTTAGATTAAAATTTTTGTTATTTGAAAGTCATTTTTCATACCTAAAGCATAAATTATGAAGTGGCAATTGTTGAAAGAAAGTAGGATTACTGCGCTTCTTCATTTTGACGTTAATAACGTCATAGGGAAGATAAATAAGAGCGCTCTCTCCTACGCTTCTGCTCTGCGGCACTAATCAGGGACATAAGAGGCTGTCACTTATTCCTACAAAAAAATTATAATTGTACTGCATAAAGCATCAAAATTCTATTCTGGCAACGTTGTGCTCTTTAGTCTATCCTAAGCAGAGAACGTGAGTGTCAGAACATATGTATATAGAAAATAAAGAAAATGCTCGTTCTCTCTGCTACACAATTGCGTTGTTGTTTGTTTACGAATCGTTGTTACATCTTTGGTAAACTTTTATACGTGTGTACGTATGCTATGTTTTCTCTTTCTATTTTTCATACGGAGAGAAACCCCCGTTTGCTTCACCATTTTACAACCGAAATGTTGCCCCCTTTCATGTAACAAACAACAAAATGTATACAATTTACGGCAAAGCGTAGTTCAATGTGAGATAATAATGAATTTTGCTTTTTCGATTTTTTTCATTTCTTTCATTTTTATATTTATTGTATATTTATATATTTACATATATACTTACTTGAATCATTCATTTCTTTAGCGATTTTCACCCAAGCCTGATCGACAACATCTTTTTTCAAATAATGTGGATGTGAACGGTCGTACATGCACGGATATTGTTCCACCAAGCGACATATTTTAGCATTGATTTGATAATTGTCCGGTTTTGAGTCCGCCGACGAAGCCGAAGAAGTCATTTTCTGACTTTTCAATTTCATTCAATGTCGTTAAGAATAGTTTTTCTAATAAATCAATACTTTTGTGTAATTATTGCTGATGTTATTATTAACAACAACCCAGCACCGAGCAACAGAATATTTTAAGCTCACACAATTCAATGTTCAAGAGGAATGGAAAAAATTGCCAACACACTCGCTCGTTTAACAGCAACTAAAAGACTGATGGAAGAGCGCGAACAACACAACAAACCCCGGTCAAGGCAGCACAAGCAGCAACCCGAAAACACACCACTTACACTTACTCTGAAATGCATGTAATATATGTACGTATATGTTTGTATGGGATTAACATATATACATACTTAGTTATATACAATACTAACAAAACGATACAATGTGTCGTTCGATGTCTTTAACAGCAACAACACAGCGTTCACAAAACATGTAAAAAGTGTTGGCTATTGTTTTTGTTAGTCTCTCTCTGTGTGTTTAAGTGCGTGTGTGTATATATATATATATATATATATATATATATACGTGTGTGTGTGTGTGTGTGTGTGTGTGTGTGCGTACGTATATGCACGTGTGTATATGTGCATTGTATTTTTTTAATTCATTTTGGATGTAGCAACCAGGCAAGCAGACGCAACAGCAACAACGAAATTGGTCATCATAATCCGAAAGGTAACAGCAGCTGTACATCAACAATTTTTTTACATGCCCTTGATAGGCACCGGGTCTCTTTTCTCTCTCTCTCTCTCTCTCTCTCTCTCTCTCTCTCTTCCTTTAGATCTCTCTCTCTCTCTGAATATTATATTCGGTTGAAGCAAGTAAAGATAACTATTCAAAAGATAGTTAAACGCATCGGCAACGGTAAATAAGCAATGATGGGTGACGTCGCAGATGTTCGCAATGACCTAATACGTTCTTTTCTTTTGTAACATAAACTTTGTAGCATGTGCATGCAAGCAAACAACGACAAGTAAATAATCAACACACTCAAACGACAACACCACCATCATCGTCATCATATGGTCTTAATATGTGTGAAATGGCTTTTATACCGCAAAATAAGTACGTGTACGTCCAATCAAGCAACCACCACCACGACCACCACTACCTCCAGAGCTGGCACTATTATTATCTTTATGAAAACACATACTTGTAACATATAAAAAATTTGTAAGCAATAAAACACTCTCAGTCAGTAGTCGCGTTAAGTCTTATATGTGTAATTTTGTACTTGTTATTTTATTGCCTGCTTTCTTGTCCACCTAATGTTGCTGTTGCTGTCGTCTCTTTTTTTAAATTGTATTGCTGCTCAGTTTGTGTTTATCATACGAGCAGCTGTTACTGCAGACTCATTTAACTAACTGCGTAGGTACTACCTGACTCTCTTTATTTATTTTTTCCCCCCTTGATTTGCTTAAGCTGGTTAGCGTTTGTTAACAAACTATGAAGTTGCAATTATTCGTTATTTACCATTAGTCACTTTAAAATTTATATCTGGCACGTCTGTCAGATGAGAGAATTTCTTCTCATTTCATTTTGCTTTTCGCCTATTTCTCTACAATTGCGTTCAAATTTAAATTTTAGATATATTTAACGATATTATGCATGCTATGTTCAATTTACGTTCGAACTGCAATCCATTCAACACAATTTCGGTCGCATTCATTACATTATCTGTTTGCTAAAAAACTCAATTTTCGGTTCCGAATCAAGTCGTCATACAAAATAATTCCACAGCAAAAATTATATTCGTTGCAAAAAAACAAAAAAAAATTTATTTATTACAAAAATTTACTTCGTAAAAATCATAATAACGTATCTTAATATTTAATTTTATCGTACCACAAAGTGAGGCAAAATTAAAAAAAAAGGAAAAGAAAAAGAGATTACATATGACTTACACTAAATGTTATTTTATTAGGGAGACATACATAGGCCGATTGATACCGTTTTTCAAGCTAATGAGCCCTTTTAGAGGTCATGAAACACTTGACAAATATCATAGACTCCCTGTAGTAGCTTATAAATATGGCAGAGTTTATAATGTTTTCAGTTCGTTCAAGTGATTGTAAAGTGCTGCCAAATCTTATGAAAGCCTAATTTAAAGTATGTATTCGGAAATGAGCAAATAATTTTTGCTATGCATTGCTATGAAATGCAACGCAAACTAATATTAACGGCTTAAACACATTCACGCATTATTTCACTGTTACGTTCATAAATCGCAAATGGTAAGCACAGTGAAGAAGCCGCGCTACCATACTATTTTATAAAGAACAGTAAACAAAAGCATATGGTTTAAGTAAGTAAGAAGAATATACTAAACATAATAAGAAAGAAATAGAATAGAAAGAGAAAGAATATGAATATATATGAAAAACAGGTAATGCAAAGATACTTTGGCTGAGCAATGAAATAAAGGATTAAGGCGAGATGGGAAGATATTGTGGCAGAGGCAGCCTTTTTCAAAGTCGTAATGCTAATGGAGGTTTTACACCAACGAACTTATCTGCGTGAGCATGAAAAATTTCACGAAACTGTGAGAAAGACCCTAATAATGTTCAGTTTGCTATATGAATTCCCCGAAGTTCATAAAAATTGATTCCGGCCGCCCATTTCAGCTAAATGTGGACTTTTTCTCTCACTCGTATAAATATTTCTATACCAGGAATGGTGTTGGATTTAAATGCTCATATATGCATTATGACTTATTAGGTAATTAGCTCACGGTAAGAGCAAAAAGTGCCGATCCATTTTATTTAAAATAGGCATTTCAACTGCGCGCAAGATCGTTTACGAAACATGCGAAATCATATGCATGCATGTGTAGTATTTCCTAGCCAATGTCGATGGAAGAACACAGCTCAGGATGTCAATAACATGCAGGATTTTCTTCATTGCATCGGTGCAATGGAAGCAAACGCGTAAGCACCCTAAAGCGATGAAGCCGTTTTGACGAACTCGGCATTTGGGCTTACGATGCTCGTCTGTGAAGGGCAAGGCAAGCTGTGGGGAGTACATTTGGTTTTCTAACTGCGCGTTGGAGAGCCAGCATTCCAGGAAACGACGAATTTATTATTAAGACTATTATTGTATTTTACAATTTTTTTGAGAATAAATGACGAGAATTATTGACAAGATAATATTGCGGAAAGTGAATAGAAAGATGGGGTTGTCCTCTTTCAAGGAATACACCATGTCTTCCTCGAACATTCCCCTGTGGGAGACGTATCAATTGCAAGATATTTTGAGAGACTACACGAATAATTTGCCTAATCACACAATTTTGCATATATCTCTTGTCTTAAGTTAAGCAATCAAAGGCGAACCACGATTATTTTCTACTCATCTCAACATATTTTGTATTTTTTAATTAAGACAATGAAAGAATGACAAAATTATTTAAACTCTAAGAACGTGTAATTTGTATAGAATTCAAATAAAATTGAAAAAAAAATTAGGGTGAATGTTATCGCAAAAAAAATTTAATCTATTACTTCTGTCTTCATAATAGAATTAATATTTAGCGAATCTACACACGTAGTTTTTTTCTCCGAATCGTCTCTTAGGCCCTGTTTTGCCGACGTTGATTTCACCTCCTTATTTCCCGATGATAGACTATTTGGGTTTAAACTCTAAGAACGTGTAATTTGTATAGAATTCAAATAAAATTGAAAAAAAAAAAAATTAGCGTAAATGTTATCCAGAAAAAAATTTAGTCTATTACTTCTGTTTTAATGATAGATTTAATTTGTAGCGGATCTACAAACGTAGTTTTATTCGGCGAATCGTCTCTTTTATCCTGTTTTGCCAACGTTGATTTCACCTCCTTATTTCCCGATGATAGACTATTTGGGATTATTTTTGAAACCAAATTTGCCGTGTCAACGGACGATGACGGTGCGTTCACATTTCCCTCGCCGTTGGCTACCTTAGCTACTGCTGCCGAATTTGCTGCTGCGAAACGTCGCGTGGTTACCACAGGTTTAATCTGCGGCGCTTTCGAATTGGCTCCGATAGCTGTAAAATTGTTGTTATTGGGATTGGAAGTATTGAAAGTCCCTGAACCACAAAATGAATAGCGTCGCAGCACTTGCGGGTGCTGTCTTGCCATTACGGCGCGACGCTGAGCAGCTGCAACTGTCCCACCGTTATTAGAGACCGTAAAAGTTTTGTTACGTTCCGGTGGCAACATTGTTCCTACGTGTGCAGTGCCGGCGGCGGCAGATTTGCCATTGGTCAAAATTATATTCTTAGAATGTATAGTTCCAATAGTAGTATTTGCAACTTTTATTGGCAATGTACCACTAACCGGAGTAGAAATTGTAGTGCTCATTGCACTTTTAGGGGCGTTTGTGCTCGCCTGGCTTTTCGAAGGCCCAAAATATATGGTTCCCGCATTGGATGCACCAATTCCTTGCTGATAGTTAGTTGAATTCAATGGACCCTTTGGAAAAATGCGGTATATGCGTTTTTTTTCGCCATCTTGCGTCATCAAGGTACCCCCGGTAGAGCCACTTACTTTCACCACTTTACGTATAATGTGACGCGGTATTCCCAAAATTTCTGTATCCTTCACAAATTGAGCTGGCGCACTAGTTGTGTTAGGAGTGGCCGGCAATGGAGACGTTTGCATTGTTGTGTCAGTCACTTCTTTTGCCTTTGGCGATACGGCAACAGGATTTGCAATTTCATTAGCGTTTATTGTTTCTGGAGTTTGTTTAGCTGCTTGCACTAAAGCTACCAGTTCACGCATCAAACGCAACTCCTCAGGGGTGGTGGTGTGAAAGCGTGGTGCTCCCGCTGGCGGCAATTCGATGATCTCATTAAGATTTGGAAAATTGCTGCCATCATCGAACACTTCCATTAAGGATTTGTAAACCTTGCTTTTAAAATTAAGCTTCTGTCGCGAATTCATGAGATCCATTTGAGTTTTCACGGTGGACAAAAAGTAATCATCAAACTGAGTTGAATCACCAGCGGCAGTCTGGGTAGCAGTGTCACTATATTCTTTAGGTTGGTCGCAACCTACACTCTGGTCTCTACTTGATGACGCTTTCAGGTAAGTCCCGATATCCGTTTGCTTGGGCTGTGCGTTCTTATTAGCTGATAACGGTTTTTTATTATTTAGATTAATTTTAGCAACTTTGACTTCAAGTTTCCTAGATGGATGTATTGCAGTTGGCTTTTCCTTAGTAACCTCTTCTGAAAAGGTTTTAGCACGTTCAACGCAACGACGTGGCCTTTTATCCTCTAACCTCACTTCCTTGACAATTTGTTCGTGCAGAGGTCGCTTGCATGCTCTTCTAAAATGATAACGTCGTTTCTCCTCTTCGGTGGATGAGGGCGTCTGCTCTTCACTCGTAATAGGGATATTTTCAAATTTCCTTTGACTGCCATTTAAAGTGGAACTTGCTTGTAAGTCCTTACAATTATCTTCAATAGGCTTTATAATAAATGTTTCGACTTTACTCTGACATTTGGTTACAGAACTAGTGCTGCTTGCATCTGCATTTAAGCCATTCCCTTCATCGACATTTTGCTCGGATAGGCTATTTGTTTCATCTGCGCTACTTGTATCACTATCAGTAATAACTCCCGGCACTACTTTATCTTTCGACGTGGTGGTAACGTCATTGCCAGCCTTTACCGATTTATCATCGGAATTCTTTGCTTGCACACCGTAGTCATTTTCGCATGGTATAGATATATACGGCATCAAAAACTCCAAATATTCATATAAATAATGATCGTTGGAATTAGTTTCATTTGGAGATAATTGATGAACGAACGAACGATAAACCTCTTGCCATCGTTGCTTAATGTTGATCTCTGGTATACAATTAGGGCAAAAGGAAAGAAATTGCAAATATTCCGAGGTTAGAAAATCATATCAAATATCTTAGTGTCAATGTATAGAATTTGGAAAGGTACAAATATTCATCATTTTTCATATATGAATTAAAATAATCTCAATCTTAGCGTAGCGTATGTTTGTGTGCGTTGACAATTTTATTCGCCTTATGAACGCGGGTTTTTAGTAAAATTTAGGTCAAACAAACAGAAGAATATAAAACTGAGAAATAAATATATTTGTCTCAGATCAAACTTAATTATATCTCTCCAATCTTATATCTATCCAATTCTGTAATAAATATATCCCTCTGTGGAGCTTCTTCTCACGTAAAAAAGTGCCATCATGAGCAAGCCGTTGCCATAATAACATTAATATATTCATGTACGTACCCAGTGAGCAAATTTACAATATATACGACAGCCAACAGGACTAACATAACATAACATAACACAGAATGCTTAGAGTATCTTCAAAGAATAATGGATGAATCCACGTTAAGTATTGCAAAAGGAACTTTGCAAATTTTGGTATTCACAAGCGAACCCGTAGTTCCCCAATTAGTTCGAACTTGTTTAGTTAAAAGTGAAAATAAAGAACTTTGCGGACTTTGCACGGGCACGTAGCAAAAGATTTTATTGCTCGTAGATGGTTTCTCTCTCTCTCTCTCTCTCTCTCTCTCTCTCCCTTACACATCGATTAAATCTAAGAAGCTGCGTATATTAATCGACATCGCAAATTTCTTCCGATTTTTTAAGAGAATGCACATGAAAATATTCAATGGATAACTATGAATATGATACGACAAAATTTTCCGGCTATTAAAGTTTTTTCAAAACTTTTTGGAAAGCGAAAACAGCTTCGCACATGGTCCTAACTATTCGATATTTCTGCAATTTTTTAATGCGTTGTTTCTTGAACTACGTTTGGAGAATTTAACGAAGACTTTATGCTCCAAATTCGAATTTTGCACTCTATTTAAATGATTTTCAAAAGTCCGGTAAAAAGGGCAGACACATTATACATAGGTGACATTAAATCGATATACATGTGTCTTTGCTTCTCTGACCCTGTTTCCTCGGTATAGCGAATAGAAAGAGGAAGTTAATGTAGCGATGGCCGCTAGGAACTTGTTTGAACGTGACTTCTCGTCCGCATAAGCTTACACACTATTTGGAAATATTGTAGACCCGAAATACCAAAAACCTTGCTTTCAAACATCTCCCGTCTACGTTACATACCATCCTTTTTCATTATCCTTTAGGCAAGGATTTTTTGTATTTTTGCGTTGCAAAAGGTTAGCTTCAATTGGATAAAATTGCACAGGATCTAAAAATCCAAAACTCTACCACCGAGATGTTGCAGGTCTGACGCAGGTATAAAGTATAATATTTTTCATAAGTCTCCATTTATCAATTTTTCCAAGTTTGTCAGCGGTAAGCATAATGTCGGCCATAAAAATGAAAATATCGGCTTTAAACTTAGTAAAAACATTGAAAGTTCTTGTACGCAGGTTGGTATTTGAGAAACGTTTGAGGAACATCTCTTCTTCTTTGCTAACGCATCTCTTTCTGAGAAATGGAAAGATAACAAGTCAGAAAGTTATATCTGGCGCGGACCGAATCTCGCATACCCACCACTATGTCTTTCGCATGGTACCCTCCAAGTTCTTTTATTTGATACCCATATCGCTAGTGTTACGAACAAAAAAGTAACCGCGGTGTCTGACATATCCATTTTAAAATTAACCTATCTTTAGGCGGATAATTTAACTTTATTTGAGAAAAGTACAAAACAGTTTAAAACAAAGCATAAAACCTCAAAAAAGTGAGAAAAAATAAAATTTAATTACTTGTAACTTTTAGTGGGCATGGTCGAATGTTTCCCTTTTTGTGGATGTAGACAGTAGAGTGCTTCGTAAAGTAAACGCGAAAAATTTCAGCTTTCTAACTTGAATAATTTCCGAGTGACGAGCAAAAATCAAAAAAATGTTGTTAAAAAAAACGAAGTTGCGTTCAGTTTACGCTCCACTGCACGCTTCTACTCTGGCCAATTTGGTCCATTGTCAATACCGACCTGCGTGCAGAAACTTCCAATGAGTCTAACAAAATTTGAAGTTTATATCTTTATTTTTGCGACCAGGAGTGTGCCAACAACATGCACCGCACAGACCGACAGACAAGGATAAATCAACTCAGAATTTCACGCTGATCAAGAATGTATACACTTTATAGGGTCTCTGAAGCTTGCTTTTGGGTGTTACATGCATTATAGAAAAAAACAAAATGGGTATACCATCATCTCACAGTGGAGGGTATGAAAATGAATCTAGATGCGCTATAATATTAGATAAGCATGTCAGATACTCCAATTTTTAGTACACATTGTATTTTACAAGTAATGAGCAAAAAGCCTCCTTTTTTGCTTTCGAAAGATGAGATATTGTCAGTTTATATTGTACTGTAGGCGTCTCCCTGAACCGATTTAGTCCATTTTCTATACTCCCCTGCGCGTCAATTATTGTTACCGAAGGTATAATTATCGGCAAGACAGATGCACAGACGGACAGACTTGCCTAAGCAGATTCAGAACTAATTAAGAATATTTTAATTTATTTTATAATCAATTATTGTTGATTATCGAAGCTTTATTTATCTCATGATTCATTTTTTGTACTGTACTTTTTTAATGCATTATGGTCTGATTGATTTTTGTGACGTTTAAAAAGAAATTCGTAACTCTTTTATATTTTTTTGTATACTTTTGTACTTTTTTTTCTCCCTTCAATTTGAAACACAGCATCAATAATAGTTTGAAAGCCACTGTTTAGCAACGCGTAAAGATGAATGCAAAATAGCCTAAAAGTTGCAACTGTGTATAATAGCAAAAGGAGCAAATATTATTCCGGAATGGCAGTAGTTTTCAGTAAAATGGCGAATTATTTCCAAGCAATTTAATTAGAAGAATGTTGAAGATATTTTCATTGGCAGCGTTAATAAGTTTTGTTATCACAAATTTTTATAGACTCTGACGCTATTCGGAATCTCTGCCGAGACTATTATGTTCCCTGCTTTCGAGAGACATATGCCTTAAAATAAGTACATTTTTATTACTAACTAAAAAAAAGCAATAAACATACGTACAGATAGATCGACTTTATTATACACACGAGTCTTTGCTGTACTGTCTTTGTGGGAGTCGAATAACAAGCGCAGGCTTGTTATGGATGCTACAATACCATTACAATACCATTTAAAGAATTTATGAATAAGTTCCGACGTATTTCGAGAAGAAGCAGATTTACTTTCGATATTCAAATTGTTGTGACAGCATTTCACAGTCGATAAGCGAATGAAAATTAAGTTAAAGTGCAGTTGTTCGGAAAGTAAAAGAAAATTTTAAGCGTCTCTAAGGCCAATTGTCTTCTCAGCTGTTCAAATATTTTTTGGACACAGTGAAGCTATAATGAGTGAACTCGCATGAACGCTTTTCATTCTACGTACATAGCACTCTGACAACAACGTTTACAACAATGCAATTATAGTTTTATTATATCTATAGGTACGTAATGCTTGTTTCCTCTTTATTATAAACGCTACAATGTTTGATTTGCATCCGCCTGTTATTAGCAACGCTACTATGCGATATTTTACCATTTACTAAGAATCAAGGAAAGGGCGGATATCAAGTTATAGGATCTAAGTTAGTTAATTGGGACAACGAAACGAATAAAAAGGAGTTCACCGACTTAAATTTAAAACTCGGAGCTCTTATCGCAATTTTAATCGACGGACAGATCTATGAATGGAAATGGTTAAGTCGATATCGCAGATTAATGTATAGATGTTCAGACAATCAATCCCGCTGATGGGAAATTGACGTACTTCGAGAGTCATTCGCAAACTATCTTTCGTGTTTCGTTGCTCAGAATGCGATTTTTTTATACTCGACGAAAGTCTTAAAGCAAGCAGGACACAGGTTACAAGGTTACCATTCGAATACAATGAAGTAGAAGGCCAAATAAAAAGCTATTGCTTACTTTCTAAAGAAAAAAAAAGCTTTATAGACCTCGAACAATCCCCGACTGAGCTCGACAGACTGTTGTGTTGTGACGGATTGTGAAAATGATTCTAATTTAGGCTATATCTAAGTGAATCCCATTGATAAAATAAGATATCGCGATTTTATCTTCAAAATCAAAGATTTTTGAGTTTATTACGACTGAAGTATCGGTCGTCCATTAGACAAACTGGGTTTGCCGATTGTCATAGTCATTCAAAAATTTTAATGATTTTGATATTCCGTTACTCTCTAATAAGAATTAGAAATTTGAGTATTTTCAATTATGAATGGAACTTTTTTACCCTTCCGATAAGATTGCGAAAAATCAAAAATAAATTTTTAGTTGTCATAAAAAAGAAAAAATTCAAAGAACAGCTGCATATATATTTTTGCTAAGTTGTATTTGAAATAAGTTCGTAAAGAAATTAATTTTATTGTGTTTGTAACTTCCAACCTATTATCAATTAATCATTTTGATGCCTTCGCAGTAAACCTCTTGACATCGACACCGATGTAATTTTTCTAACTGACAACGAAGACTGACAAATGCAGAAGCAAAAACTGAATCCTAATTGGGCCAACAGTGACGCCAAACGCACTATTAACACATGCATACGAAACCAACTATGAAAGCCATCTGCAGTAGCAACCAAGAAACGTACGAAACGTTTATGTACACAGGTAAATATACATAAATAGTCTACGGTTACAAAACTATGCAAAAAAAGAAAATTGAAAAAAATACTTACGGGTATCGGAAAAGCGTCGCGAAATCTTTTGCCAAGCCGTTTCGCAACTCTTCTTATTTTGATATAATTTTGATTGACGATCATACAGACAGGGGAAAAGCTTAACAATCTGACACAATTTTCTATCGTTTTCTAAATCTTTATCGAAATTGTAGTCTTCATCCGTTTTATTCGTCGACATAACGTAAAAATATTAATTAATCACAATGTTCCCAAAAGACAATCAACGCACACACACTGATACTAACACACAAGCACTTTCTGCTTTGTACATTTTGGTAGGAAATTATTTTCTACATTAAGCTGACATATGTCATTATGTGAAGTTGCATTTAAGGGAAAATTGTTGCCAACGTTTCGACCAATAATAAAAATACTCATCTGCATAGTCGGTATTGCCAGATGCAATTAGCACGCGCAAAAACTTCTTTTTCAACCATACTTTTCTGCTCTTAAAAAAATCAATTTCAAACTTGCTGCTGCTGTTATCGGTGCAATTTGCTGCGTTGTAATATACACTCGCTGTTACTTGCGTAATACATACTTTTTTTATGTTCTACTTTACATTGTTAAAGATTCCGATATATAATTAGAGCGACAGTATACGTTCGCATATATCAGGGTAGCTTTAAAATTCGTGTGTACGTTCATTAAATGTACGGAACTCCCACATAATGCTCCCCGTAATTACCTAAGCAAGAATTCTACTTGATGTATATATCGTTTCCGATTTTCATATATGAAAGTTACGTACGTTAAAGAAACCCGTCTGCTTTCAGGGCTTCTTATTCCTACTCATAAGTTACAATGGACAGAGGATAAAATCTTCATTACCTATGAAGTATAGCAATGTAGCAACAAATTGTTTGTTCTACTTTAAAATAAAGATCGTAGTTGTGGAATTATAGCCATAGCCGAATAGCATGGCCACAAACTTCTCTCGCTGGCGAGTAATATTTCACCGCCTTCTTCATCCCCTTAAGAACCGAAAGGGAAATTGCTGGATGTAAAAAACACACCGGCAACAAGAGCGACCTATATATAAGTGGAATATTTGCGGAAGGCAAAATCGGTCGAGACAAATCTGTATATATATGTTTGAAGAGATTTTTTGAATGTCTCTCAAAGGCCTTTTGGAGCCTCCGGGATGCAGTTTTGCTTGTTTAGGTATTAACACGGCTGAAAATGAACGTCATTATTAAGAACTGCTTTACTTAAAAAATATTAAGTAAATGTATCTGAAAAGTTTTTAAATGCTACTTGCCAACTACTGCCTAAGAGAGTAGGCCCCCTTAAGGCTGTAACAGCCAAAAAAAAGAAAGCCTTTCTTTGGCAATTTTCTTTTTTTCTTTTTTTGGATGGAAGGAGAAGTGGGAGAATAATATTACTTAAGGGGGGTATTAAGCATACGCGTAAGAGTACTAGAAAAATAACTTTTTTCCTGCAAAATATCGTACGCGCTTCACCAGAGAATGTTGTTTTGAGGATATAATGAAAAATTCGACTGAAAGAAATGAAAATTGTTTGAGTTATGCCGCTTGCCGATTTCCAAAATTGTGTTGCGAAATAAACGAAAGCGTTTAAAGTGTTAACATGTTTTGTATGCATATTTTTTTATGACAATACATTTTTTATTATTTTTTCCTATTGGTCTGCGACTTCAGGACCATAAAACTGTTATTCCAAGTTTACATTTTCCTTCTTTTTGGCTTCTCCCGAAGATTTAATGCAACAACCTTCCTGTTTTGCAGCATCTGTCAAAGCCCGCTCAATTTTCTTGATCTGCTTAGCGTCGATTCCAAAGCAAAAATTGTTAGGTTGGATATCCTTAATATCTATCTTCAAAACTTTCAATGATTTTTACAATATTTGTTGTACTTCCATCAAAAATGCACACAGCAACGTCAGTCGCTACGTCCAAAACCGAAGTTTCAAGGAAAACCTTTTTTGCGTTCAATGAATTTTTTCCATGTATCCTAAAACGTTAAGAGCATCTATTAAGCAAAAAAAAAAAAATTTGTTTTTTGAAAAATTTATAGTCGCCTACCTCCTTAAACAAAAAAAAATTGCAGTAATAGAAATAAGGAAATTTAGCCTACCGTCACGCCAATTTTCGAAAACCATCGGCTCAAAGCAATCCCTGAAGACGCGATTAGGATCATTTCTATGTAGAATTCTTTAGCGCCAAAATATGGAGTGAACCGGAAAAATACTTGGTCAAAAAGTTATAAATTATTATATATACGTTTTTGTAGTTGATATTGGGAGCGAATTCATTATAATCATTGTCATCATTGAGAAGTTTGATCAGCAACTACGAATTTGATGGCTATGATCCAAATAATCAAGACGTAACGTATCGTAGCATTTATTTGAAAATAAAAAAAGAAACGAACGAAAGAAACTCAAACATAGGAAATCCGTATAAATATAAATGAAGTTTACGAGACAACGCATACTCCCGCTTATGTAAATATTATTATATAAGGCATAAAAGCGACAAAGTGCAATTGCAACTAGTAACTGTAAAGTCATATTCCGTCACACGCACAACATTCTATACACGCGCGCTAATACGTACGTAGCACGGATTAGAAGTTACCAGAAAGTAAGAATTTTCGGCAAATACCATCATAGCAAAGCCTTCAATGGGATAGGGTAGGTGTTACATTTAGTTAAGTTCGTAACTGAGAATAGGGTAAAGCAAGGCATAGCTTGAAAGCTAAAGACATTACGCACATGCGTATGCATCGTGCATAATGCACGCAACCATCAAAGTACGATTTGCTCGCATATATGTATACGTAGGGGATGTACCTAGCACGGATCATCGCTTGAAGGGACGTAGATGCCGAACTTTACCACTGAACGGAATGAATGTATTGAAGTCGTGCATTGCTGCAGTGACGCAATGCAATTTCTATTCTAAACTTACCTGAAAACTGATTTGTTTGGGCGAAAGACCATTTCAGTTACTTTTCGTAAGTCCAGAATAATCAAAAATAATAAAAATAATTATAATTAATTAGCTACGTTTACAAGTAATATGGTGCTTGAAAGATACGAATTTCTTCTGTCTTTATAAAAACGTCACTATTTTTCTTAAAATGTTTAGTAGGATTTTCATGAAATATGATTTCATTTTGTGGATGAAAGAAGATACGAACTTGGTATTAGTTTATTTATATATTTTGAATGGAAAAAGTTTGAAGTTGTGTTAGTCAAAGCAATACATTAAGAAGAGAGAATTATATGACAAACGTCTTCCGGAATAAGTTGATAAGAAAACCAAAAAAAAAAAAAAAAACAAAAACTTATTTTCCTTAAGGCGACCTTTCAATATAACGGGTTATATATGGGAGGTGATCGAAAACGTGAGCAGATTCAATCCATGTTCAATAGGGTTCGTCCTTGGGACAAAACACATCGATATACCAAATTTCCTGAAAATATCTCAAAACTTGCGACTTGTACGCAAAACACGCAAAAATACATTGACAGACTGTAGGCGGACCGTCTAGCTGAGGCATATAGTATGTAATAAGCAATGGGTGTATGTCCTGAATGTTCTTCTGGATGTTGCATATATCAGCAGAAATCTATTGTATCCTGCGCCATAAGTTGGGTAGGGCGTTTTAATGGGCATTTCAGATCCCTTGCACTGGACTAAGAGGGAAAAGAGCAGCTATTTAGCAGTTATTGCCAGCATCTGGTCTATCGGAAATATCTGTGAAAATGAGTTTTCACGCTTCGAAAGAATCTAGTGGTTGCGGTAGCAGATGCCATTCTAGCATTCTGATGATGTCGTAAGCGATTGAAAGGCGATTATACGGAAAGTTAGCGCGCAGCAATATCCCTCGCCCATGTCCCTTTTTTGCCGCTTTTCGAGCTGTGCAGAAATCAAATTGATCAGCTGCTGTTTATAGCGATGCCCAATGACTATTGTGCATAGCTTCAGCAGGTCGTAATCCATGGTTCCTTTCCGAGCTCTCCACAAACGCAGAGCGTTGTCTCCTTTCCGCAACCACCTTAGCCGCGCCATGGTAAAACTCATGATTTTTTCGGTTTGATATTTTTAGAATGTATTCGCTTCTCATCGCCAATAAGAATTTGATGCACGAAAACTCCTTGTCTTTGACTATTGGATTTTCCAGTTGTCTCTGAGTGCTCTCATATGATATCCGTGTTCCTTCCTTCTCAACTATTTCATTGTCCGTCCGTAAGTGCTTGGCCATAACCATATTTAATACTCCCCGGATTGATTTTGTGTTCGCCTGACATCATCATCCAATAACGTTTGAAGATCGGTATCCTCAATCATTTCTGGTCCCCCGAAGCGATCTTTTGTCTTCAATGTCGTAGCCGCCACTTTTGAAAGACTTGAACCAATTTGTAGACAGTGCATGTTCGCCGCGGGCCTCCGTAAACAAATGATGCGCGACAAGAGCAATTTTTCTCGTTACAATAGAAAATCAAAGCTTCCCGCAAATGCATCCTGCAAAATAATCTCTGCATAAGAGAGAAAATCAGGGCAATTAAGTTAAAGTTATAGCAACATGCGAGAATACCGAAGTTGTAATTGATCCTGAAGTGGAAGTTTTAAAAGCTCACTATTCAGTTTCATCGCGTCACGTTATCCTTTGCCAGCTGTGAATTCGAACCTCTGCTTTAATATTCCGAACGTACAAAAGAGAGATTAGAAAATCGCTTTTGACACTTCATCCAGACTATGTTGAATGAGCTTTGTTAGGAACTATTATTTTTTTTTTTTCTGTCAAAATATCTCTTACAACAAAAGGTGCAATAAATAAAGATTCTTTAACGCATAATGTGTTCTCATTTATCCGTCTTGGAAAAAAAAAACGTGACCTATTAGATTTTCTGCCTTAACGTTTGGTTTAATATACAAAGTTATTTTTTTGGTTTAATATAAAAAGTAACAAATTTTTATTAATTTTTGATAAATTATTTATGGCTCATAAAAACACTACAGCACTTGACTTGTTGTCAGATAATAATTTTAAAATGTCAAATGGCCGGGGCCATTAAGGAGTGTTAAAGCCATTTTCGGAAGAGAGAAATCAATGGTAGACCGTAACAGCCACTATGTTTAATGATAATTTTTAACGTGCTTGAAAAAAGCAATTAAACAAGTTTCAAAACAGTTTTGAACTTAAGCATACGAAAACAGAAAAAAAAAAAAACGAAATGAAAACATAAAAATGGAAAAATCTCGAATTTTTTTTTTTTTTTTTTTTTTGCTTTTGCTTACGATGCAATAAAATTTTTTGACAGTTTGTTGGTTTTTGTAACTGGGACCGGATTGAAGTATAGACGTTTCGATATACTGTTCGCAACATCTAGATATTGGATACTAGAGACTTCTATATAGCAAGTTGTCACTACGACTTTTTTCACACTCACAACCGAAGGATGAGGATATTCTCATTTAGTCAAACCATTTGCAACATCCACGAAGAAGTTCCGCAGACCATATCGCATGTGTATATATATATGTAAAAAAAGTCGTAGTGAACAGAACTATGTTCAAAACAGAAATAAGGACAGTCGGATGCACTTAAATGGATTTAGAATATACTTCTGATCATATACATAAATACTGATCAATATTTCGGGGAATAGGGCAAATCGGCCAAAGCACCCGTCTACAGCACAATAGAAACTGACAAAAACTTTAAATTGAAAATTAGTTTTTAGTTCGTAGCTGATAAGCTAAGCATCGAAATGATGAAGAGGTTTTGGACTGATTATACTAACTAAAGTAATAACTAACTATAGAGACTAGAAAAATAGGCAAAACAGACCTTAAGCGCTCTAGCTTTAAATTTCAAATTTGAGCATTGTTTTAACGACAGAACCTTAACATTGTTTTTATTGTTTTTAATGTGTCGCTCTTGCTAGGGAGGGTCTTAAGAGAAACTCAATGCAACACAAATGTCCAATAATCTGTAGGTAATTCATTCTATCAGAAAAGAACAACTGAGTGTATTCGTTGTCGATTAAAATAAAATTCGAAAATGTTCACATTTTTTCCATAATAGCCCCATTACTTTTTTTATGCCCACCACTGTAAGTATACCGGGGTTATACTCATTTTGTTCTTTTTCATAATGTTTGTTACACCCAAAAGGAAGCTTCAGAGACTCTATAAAGTCTGTATATATTCTTGATCGGCTGGATTGATTTAGAATTAGATTTAGAATTAGATTTAGAATTAGATTTAGAATTAGAATGCGATAAGCACAGTGGTGGGTATGTGAGATTCGGCCCCCGCCAAATAAAAGTTTCTTACTTGTTTTTATATCTAGCCATTTAGGGGAGATACTCTGTAGGTAGAGGTATGATGGTCGTCAAGAACGATTATGGATAAAAGAGGGCGATGTTTATTTACATTAGATGTGGTGAGTAAAACTTTTGTAAAGAAAGGTAAAATGGACTTGTGATTCATTTAAACTGAGAATGCAGATAACAGAAGTATTCTGTCTATGTGAAGCTACTTTCTTTTTCTTGTTTATTTATACAAAAGCCAATGTCCTTGTTGCCATTTGTGTGTATGTGTGTAAGTATGTGTGTGTTTTTAAGGTGGGTGTAGAAATTTTCCAAAGCTGTCTTTCTAAGGGCTGTAGTTCTTCGAGCATTCTCCTTATGAACTTGCCAATGGTGCTCCAGGCTTCGTTGCTGCCGATTAGCACCTGCCAAATCTTAATGGGTTCTACCGTTCTTGAACCTTCTGTAGTAAAATCTAGCGCGCTCTGCATCTCCCCCTACTTCCGGTGATTCCGGGCAGTTTGGAGAGCCCGAACCAGTACAAGTACTTCTAAGCCGAAATACGCCGCCAACTTTTGGTACACTGATTTTAGGGTGAGTGCATCCGCCTAAACTGGTGCTCGCGTACATCATGACTGAGCGTTACCACCGTGGCTATTATTTTCTATTGGTGGCTTTCTGCCCTCTAATACATTTAGCATAACTATCGTCAAGAACGTCTGGATGGTACCAGCTTTCTCTGCAGCGCATTCCACGTGGCACTTAAAGGTGGGTCGATGGTCTAGCATCACTCCGAAGTATTTGACGGCGGGTGATGACTATACGATGTGTTGCCTGACTCGTATCCAAGACGTTTTCACACAATTTCGGCTGTTTATTAGCAGCACGACTGTCTTATGCTCCGCTAGTTCTATCCCCATCTCTTCTCACCACGGCCTTGCTTTTACGACTGCCTCATTAGCTTTCAGTTCCACCTGTCCAACGCACATTGTGACTACTATCATTGCCATATCGTCGACAAAGCCGATAATTGTTGCACCGGCAGGCATATGTAGCTTCCGTTAGTTTATACGACTCCTGCCCATTGGCCGCTGTCGTAGGCCAACTTGCGGTTCGAAAGGTAACTTGTTATGACGTCGAGTATATACTTTGGAGAGACGCAGCAGCTCTCTCTTCGGTCACCTGCAGCAAGCGTACGTATACGATCCTTTCCAATAATTCGCCGATCGTGTCTAGCAGACAGATGGGCTGATATGACGACGGCTCGTCCGGCGGCTTATTACCTTTTGGAATGAGGACCAACTTTTGCACGTTCCATTTTTTGGGAAAGAGTGTATATATACATATATATATATAGAGTGTATATATATATATATATATATATATATATATATATATGTATGTTTTATATATATTTCGTATACGTGTATGATTCATAATTTTTTGAAACTAGAATTGTTCTATAGTCTTGCATATAGAATGTTCAGATTATCAGTTTCATTCAACATTACTTTGTAAATAGATGGCCGCCATAGTGTGGTGTAAATGGTTTGCAATAACTAGGAAAATACGAAAATATTATTGGTTTTTTTAGAGGTTGCTTTAGTTGTTTATCTAGCATGAGCATGTATGTGAAAAGATGACAATCGCTTGTTAACCAATTTTATCCTTACTACCTTCTTTTGCTTGGAGGCTGTGGCGCGGGAAAACATTTATAGGTCACTTTGATCCGTTCGGCGGAACGCCAGTAGTTAATAGAGAGAATTTCAATACGTACGGACGAGTTAAAAGATAATTCATGAGATAATGTTATCTCACTTATAGTGCTAAAAAAAAAACTTTTGCTTGACTTCTTTAAATTGCAGAATTACTTTCGCTTTGTCGTTTATTTTGTGGCAACAATGTGTTTCTTATCTTTCATTACCCACTATCTCAACTGGCAGGAGCTTCTTACATAACAAACTTTAATAGCCTGCAGCATAAGTCTGGGTTTAACAAGGTTAGTACTTACTTTCATTATTATTTTCTAATTTTGGTGTTAATATATGTGGAAATGGGTAAAAAAAGAAGAAAAAAAAAAAACATGACAGACGTCATCAAAATATTGAGAAAGAAAGGTGTGTGAAACAAAAGGTTTGATTTTTCGAATTTTGGCAAAATCCTTGTTCAAACACAGACTACTCTCAGCTGTGCATTCGACATGTGAACGGGTACGTTTCCATTTGTATTCCAAGGCACGCGCAAACAAACCGCCATAGGTTTGTTTAGGCCGCGATTTCGTTGTTGAATTTTGCACTTTTGCATACGATTCCGTGATGTTGTTGTCTGAGATGTCGTCGTTGCTTTTCCAATTCGATATTCAAAAAAATTGTAATTTAAAGAATATACGCCAGACGTTGCGAGAGAGGTAAGTAAATGATTTCAGTATTAAAATTGCAAAATCAAAATTCGCATAAAAGAATTCTGAAGTTTTCTGATTATTTTTCAGTTCGTTTACCTTTTCCGTATATACATATATACAAAACCAAAAGATGCTATCGGTAGGCTGCCTCTCGGTTCTGCGATAGATCATGTGAACCGTATTAGATTGAAGTGTCATCGGGCGTTAACGGATGGTCTAATAAATCAACCCATACTACGCCCACATATGCATCTCAAGTTAATCAAAAATCACTGGCACTTTTCGTTTTTGACTAAGCAGACAGACAGAAGCTTGTGTACCGATTTAGCTCATTGTCACAACCGTTCAGGAAAACTTAACTTGTTTAGCCTAAATTTTTACCGCTAGGGGCGATGCGTACACAAATGTCCATTTAAATATATTTGTAATTGTCACTCTGTTAAAACTACTGCTGCTGCAAAGTCAAAACGAACTGGACAAGTGCGAAGCAAATTTTTGAAAATAGTTACAAGTCATGAAGCACAACCAGGAATAAGACGATGTGGAGAGAATGAAAAGTTGGGAATAGTTTGTAGACGAGAGGTGAGTTTGTGTGTGTGAACTCTTATACGACTTAATTGTTGTAGTTTTGTAACAGAGGTAATAACGTTATCATTAACAAATAACAACAACAATAATGGACTTGAAGCTGGCTACATTTAGTGATTGTTGCGGTGTTCCATTGTAAGCGCAGTCATTGCGGTTCTGCTATTATTGCTGTTATTGCCATTTCCAATGACGAAGATATTTTTCTTCGTTTTTTTTTTTTTTTTTTTTTTTTCCCTTTTCCATTACGAAGATATTTTTTTTTTTTTTTTTTTTTTTTTTTTTTTTTTTTTTAATTTTGAATTTTAGGTTACGTAACACTTTTCATTGGTTATGGGCGAATTGCCTCACCAAAACTTTTATAATTGATGACAACAATACATCGAGACGTACACACACACACACACACACACACACACATAGATACATACATAGAACGCACAAATTGAATATTTTGCCTACTTTGATATTTGTGGTTCACTCACTGTTCGCTCCTCATCGTAATGTGCCTCGAAAAATGTTGTGCAGAGAGACCCTGTATCAAAACTCACACAGAGTCGCTCTTAAGCAATTGATTGCCTGATACTGGTCAGGCGTCATCACCGTCATCATCATCATCATCATAATTATTATCATCATAGTGATCATCATCATCATCATCATCATCATCGTCATGTTAATCGAAGAATTTAGGTCAAACTCGTTTGTGTGTACACATTTTTGATTATTTTGAAAAGAAAAACTTCAACATATTGGCTTCTATTGCTTGAAACGCATAATATAATTGGTTTTCGTTTTCTTCGTTTTTCGTTGATTATGATTATTTTTACAAAAAATCATATAAACTTTAACCTTTTTCCTACAATAACCGCAAATTCTTTTTATTTTTTTGTTTTTTGTTTTTTTTTTTTTACCTAATTTACAGTTTGCAACGTAAGACGCAAACTTAACTATCAGCAGCTATTCCTATTGCTTCCCTCTGCATTAGTGTTTGTTGTGTGAGCAACTTTAAATAATGACAACAGCAACAACAACAACAACAACAACAACAACAACAATAACAACACATCAACAAATACATCGTTGCACTGTATTTACATTGTATAATCCGTAACCTTTAATGCTATTTGTTTGTTTATAGCTGTGTATCCAAGTAGTAGATTTACAACTCCGATACCTAAGTCTCTGAAACGTGACTTTGGAGTTTTTGTTACGATCATCGATTATAGAGGGCATATATTAACTTTGTCAAAAGATTGCTATGCAATAGCTTTCAGTTCTTAGTCCATTTATTCATCTGAGTCTGTCCGTTAATTCATTTTGCTATGCATGGCATCACAAGGCGATAATAACTTGAACGGAAACTTAGAGTTGACCCCAATATCCACGTTACAATCGTGAGAGGAGTAAGAAAAAAAATAAAAATATCAGATATTCTCAGCGACCGCGCTCCGATATAGAGACAATTAATTAATCATCAATTTATGACAAGTTCTAACGTCTATATATAAGTTCTTAGATCAGGTTAGATTCTGTTTTCACTTAAATCACTTATAGCGGATATTAGATATTCGGTTAAATCTAAAATGAACATTACGCGTTGTTTGTTGTTGTTGTTGTTGTTGTTGTTGTTTTCCTCCATTTATAGTTAAATAATAATTTAAAAAATTTTTTTAAACTGTATAACGAAAAATATTCATACATATGCATGCAATAATTCAAGAGTAAAATATTTATTATTTTTTTTCTCTGGCTGTTCTAAGATTTTTATATATATATTTTTTAACTCTTTATTTTATGCTTTTGACATTTTGCTATTATTCATTGTGTCAGTTTGTCAATTAAATTAAATTAAGATCATTTAGTTTCTTCAGATGCATTTATTTCACATTCTTAACTGAAAAACTTAATTGCATTTGAATTTATTTTATTTTGTATTTTATTGCACATATACATATATATATATATATTTATTATTTATTCCATATATTTCAGATGGCATTTACCATAAATTTCTGTTTAACATTTAATTAAAAAATTTTGTTTAAGTGTCAGAGCATGTTAGTTAAGTAATGTAGTAAAAAAAAAAAAAAAAAAAAATGACGTAAACATATAAGAAAATTATATTTGTTTTAGAGCGAATTTCAGATCGCTACTATTTGGACATTGTAAATGTATATTTTAAAAATCTCTGCGGTCATTTGTGCGTATACGCTTGACTGTGAACACACTCTTCACATGTCAATTTCACGCATTATCAATAATGTCAGGAAAGGATTTTTCAACTTCGTCTACCGCCAAGTTTATATGTCTTTCCATTATGAAGGCCGGCTGTGAACGGATGAAGTAATCATCATGCAATGTAAAATTGTTCACCGTTGGAAGAGATATTGAAAAAAAAAAAAAATTTAAATCTTCCGTTCTCTCCTGTCCTTCCTCAGACGGAAATAATGAGACATGGAGTAACTTGGAAGTAACTGCGATCAGCGATTAGCCGAGGTTTTCGTTTTTTTTTTTTTTCATTTTACAAAAAGTGATTGGAACATTTTCATTGGTTTCACCAAAGCCTTGCGCTAAATTGCGCTACACGAATATCTGCCACAAAATGCAAGTAAATTGAAAGTCTTTTCTACATTTGAATTATTTTCAAGTCCATTTCAGTATGAATAATGAGAATTCGTGGCACTCATCAGTCGCCATAATTGAGTCTATAATGAATTTTTGAAAATTCATTTATTTCAATTTTAGGAAATTTCAGAACGTTAAAATGGCAAAGTCGCTCGACATGTTCGCGTTATTGATCGCGTATCTTGAACGTGTATTTGAAAGTGTTGCAAACGGTAGGACAAAAAGAGCATACTTTTGTCCGTCGCTGGTGGGTATGAAAAACAGAAAATTAATGAATAGCAGTAAATTTTCACGCATTTTAGTACGCATTCGTTACGAATGCGTGTTCACATAAATTTTATGAAAATGGGGTTTGGTTGCCTTTTTGAACGTTTCTTACGTATGCAGATTTAAATTATATGAACATTTAAGTATTCACCGGCATTAAAGTAAATAACAAATAACAAGAACGAGTTCATTTCTGATTTGGTTTTAATCGAGCCGTCGCAGACCGAAGATATACTAAATTTTTCATGCCCTTTGCTTTTGAGGGCGATTTTAGATCGAACCTCGTTTGTTTGTGTCATCTGATATTGCGCAACTGTTTAGTTACATAAATACGATGTTTTCTAAAATTTATGCAAGAAGTCAATATTGACCTATTTGTGCGGTCAGCTGTGAAGGACTGGATCAATTAGCGATCTTAAATATTCTGGCCGCCCGAAGCATTTCATGAAAGCGTTCAGCGTGAGAATTCAGGAACTCAACTTCAACTTCAACTTCAACTCGACATCATGTTCAATGCGTATTAGCTTTGAAAAGTGCTAAGCTGCCAGGCAGCGCTTGCCAATATTTCACGTAATCCTCACCACTTATTTACGAGTTATTGTTATTTTCAGTGATACTACTTTTGTTCTTTACTGTTCAAATTCAGAATATTATGATAATTCGTCCATCGCGGAGAGAAAGATTTCAGTGTTTTAACACGACGGTGATGCTGAACGCTTTAAACGCCTGAAAAGTCGTTTACGCCATAAAAACCCAAAGAAAGTTCGGAAAATTATTCTTGATTATCGGAAGGTGAAGTTTCAAGAGATAATTGACGTTCTGAAGATAATCGAAAGTCGATGTATCCGCTATTTTGCATGAGAACCTAGGCCTAAGAAAATTGGCCTCCAAATACCGAGCACTGAGTATACTCATAATGGAACGAATGCATCGCGTGAAAAACCGATTGCCGCAATGGGAGGACTGCATGAAAAGCGCAAGTTTGAATTTGTGTCCCACCCTCCGTGTTCTCTAGATTTGGAGTCGGTATATAGATGCCAGCATCGAGTAAACAGGTTTATAGTTCTCGATTATCGACTGACTGTAACAGGTAGCGGGGTTACAGCTATCGACGAAGTATGTATTTTTTTTTGCTATCGAATGAAAAAACTTTCGATCGTAGATTTGCCCTCGAGTAATGTATTGAAAGGGAAAATAAAGTCAATTGTCGTTTTATGCGAAAAGGAAATATTTTATGCAGTTGATGGATATGAAAAGACTGCGTAAGTTTCTTAATAACACAAATTTCTAACTAACTAACTATTTTCAATGCCTTTATTTACTGCTGCCATTTAAGAAATGACCGAAATAGTGTACGCAGCAGCACTAATGCAGCAGCACCAAAAATGTGCCCCGTAATAGTTAATCGATTTTAGCAAGGGCTACCATTAGATTTAAGCCTTAAATGCGATATACTCAATGGAGTATCCTTTCAAAGAAATCTTGCACGATGAACTCTTGCAGAGTGTAAATGAAAAATTGGTTTCCTCCGTAAGCTGGAAACTGCCAGTTCCTAAATATGATACAGTGTAATACAATTGAAAAATGGCGGGAACGGGGGTGGACATATGTCCTTTAAACTCTATTTTGTCATGCCAATGCACGAAAGCTGGCGCGACTAATCTGAGTATTCGCTTGGACGAAAAGCTTATGTAAATTCAGTGTCGTGGTGTGTGAGGAAGCAGGGTTACTTCTGCCTCTCGATGGCTCTCTTGGAACGATTGGGTGATTGGCCAACCTGCAGTTGGCACTCCATACCAACTTGACTGAAGTAGCAACGAAGTGGCAGCATCTACCGTTATTTGCTACGTGCACATAATTTTATATATTTGCATTTGCTCACAATTAAGGTAAACATTTACATGCACTCACTTTAATTTACATTTGCATTTTAATTCATTAAAAATCATTCTGTTTGGATTATTGTTTTCCTTATTTGATTGTTTACTTTCTTACTCTTCTTTTCTTTTCATTTTTATTTACACATCAATGATATCACAACTATTTCGTCGTGAATGCGACGAGTAAAAATCTTGTTTCGATTTGACAGCAATCGTATCGTATCGTACTTACTGTCGGGAAAGTCTCTCAAACCGAGCATGCCCTCGGTAGCGACAGCCGTCACTACTAGTTGTTCGCCAATCTCGAAGGGATGCTCAAATTGGAACGAATGACTTCGATCAAATTAATGGTGAGATCATTGCGCTTACTAGGACATATTTTTGATGGTCTTGACAAATTTGTCTATAGAAAATGCATCAAAATGTTGAAGAAGAAGTCTTCGAGTGGTCCAGATCATTGGTAAAAGGGCTGCTTTTAATAAAATAAAATGAAATTTTTCGTTAAAAATGTCTTCCTCTTATTTAGTCCGGACCCTGCTGTATGATGTTTTTATTTTTTCCTTCTCCTTTTCGTTAGTGTTGCGTGGATTCACGCTAACGGAAAATACCTTTTTTCACTTGAGAACTAAAAACTTCTCCATGCCGCAGTTTTATGTTGTTGTTTACTTGCAAACTGCCGCTTTATTTATTTTCCGAGTCACTACTAGAACGGTTTCCTCTCAAGTCTCTCAGGACATCTTATTATCACGCTTATTGCCGCTCGTTATTTTGATGGGGTTGCTTTTCTTGAATTGTCTTATGACTAACTGTTGTATGTTCGCAAATATTTTTTATTGAAAATAATTTCAAATAATTGCGGACATAACTCGACTACACTTTGCCCAAATTTAGCAACCCATCGATATGTTGCTTGGCTTAAGCCTGAAATGAAGTTTGCTGAGCTTTTCTCTCCTTTTATACAATTACAGAGCGCTACTTATACAAAATGTATGCCTTAAAGCAACTTTTTCTTGACCACTTCGAGCATTTTGTGAAAGCAATTAGTAAAGTTTTTCTTTTCTGCATTGTTATAAATTTTCTACAAAATTATTATTTGCGAAAAACTTCTTCATTGCCGCTGCTTATAAGACAATGGACGAAGAGAATACCAAAATTTATGTTTATTACAATTTTTATATATGTTGCTGCCTAAAATTTACAAAAAAGAAGAAAGAGAAATTTTTAAAGTCCTTACACAGTGTAAGCATAACACGGCAAGGTAGCTGTGTTGCTGCTGCATGCTCTGCTGCCTAAGTGAATGACTTTACGTGCGTGTGTGTGTGTGTGTGTGTATGTGTGTGCGTGTGTTATATATGTAGAGTAAATTTCTGTTAAATGAAATTTATTGAAAAATATAGTCGAGAGTATTAGCACAAATTATTTTCTCCTTGTCTTCTCCTCGCGGTACATGTGTACATTCAGGTACAGAAGCTACCGAAGTTTCAAGATTAACTTTTTCACATGTTATGTTTCGGTTGGCAATTATATATATATATATGTATATGTAAAATAAAAAAGAAACGAAAATCTATGATTCCGCAGAGAGAATCAAATAATAAATAAGAACACTAAGCACGCAATCACTTGCGCGTTCTCAGTTTTTTACGTTATTGCACAATAAAATATTTTGTTTTAAAGTTTTGGTCTTTGAGGAGGAGGAGGAGGAGGAGGAGGACGAGGGAAGCACAAGAGGATAAATAAATGGCAACTCATTAAAGTCTGTTGCAATTGCCAAAAAAAAAAAAAAATAAATAAAAAAAACACGTATGTCTATAAGTGCACGCGCTAAATATGTTAGTTTAAGTAGTAAATTTCCGTAAAAGAGACGCGGAGACAGGCGGACAGACAAGCGAATACATTTTAAGAAATGCATTTCAATTTGTAGATGCATAAGCACACATACACATACAATACATAGGTTACTTATGGCCATGCGAAGGAAATTGTATAAGAATGTCTGCGCGTATCAACCCACGCGCTAACCTGTAATGTTGCTATACTTGTTGTTGTTGTTATTGTTGTTGTTGTTATTGTTGTTGTTGTTATTGTTGTTGTTATTGTGATTGTTGCTGCTGCTGTTACGATTGTTGCTTGTTATGTTCAAAAGAGCAGCAAATGAGCAGCAATTGCTACGACACACAATAAACATTTTTCAATGCACAATCCGACAACAGACTGTTATACAAACATGTATCGCTTTGCAAGATATCTACCATCTTATTGGCCTCTTTTTAGGTTATGTTAAACATGATCTCTTTTTCTATTCTTTTCTGTTCATATATCTCCGGTCTTTTTTTCTCTCTCTCTCTTTTTTAAATTTATCGTTACGCTGTTCGTTTCTTCATGGCTATGGCTTTCCTCTATGGACAAAGTCCACAAAGTTTGTGACCATAGATTACTGCCATGTTATGGTACTCGATGACATAGAAACTTTCCAACGTAAGAAAAAACGGCAAGTAAATCAACGAATGATTATATTCTGACTTCATTTTCTCTTAATGAAGTAACAAGGTGTCCATAATGCTCGAATGTGAACACAAAAAAAACAAAACCCATATATATGAACCGTTATTGGTAAACGATTGACATTTGATTGCCTTGATAAAGTTTATAATTAAATAGAGTAAGTTATTTATATATATATATATATAAATAGGAATATGACTGCGATGAAAAGTATAAAACTGCTCTTGAAACAAATTTTCTTTCCTTCATTACGGCTGCTTCTGAATTTTTTTCGCTTTATGTTACGACCTACAACTGTAGAATAAAATACTAATGATGGACTGTTGATAACTTTAGGAGGTTACATTAAATGAACATAAGAACTAGATTCTGCCTGGACTTGTTTTGGTAACAAATAATATTTAAATGGAACTGAAAAATTGAATTGTTAATCTTTGTTGCAGAATCAGATGGATCGAATAACGTTACCAGAAAGTCTTGTGATAGACCCAACTTTTTTTTTATTATATATATTTCAAAGGCTTCAGAATCACTTTCTGAATCGATCTCAGCTTGTTTGTCCTTCCGTCTGGCTGATCTCCTGCCCACGCATCGTGCATGTGTTTCCCCCACAGTTCGCGATTTTCAAGATATTTTGATGAAATTTGCTACACTGACTTGTCTTGGTCCAAGGGACAACGACATTGAAATCTTTTCGATCACGTCCCGTATAATGCCTTATTTTACAAAGTCATCGTATGAATGATTACATTAAGCCAAGTGGTGTAGGGCACTTAACGGCGGGCCGTGATCGAATACAAGGTTTTTACCTTTTCTTGTATTGACTTTTTATTTGGAATTGTTTTTGGCCAACTTTTACGATTCAGTTCAATTGTTTTTTGCTTTAAAAACGTGGAAGTAAAGGGAGAATGCAGAAAATTTAATTTTCGATTGCAAACGTGTGAACGGAGGGACAGAAATGACTCTAAATACCTATTTTGAACCCACTAAGTATAACTAGGTGATCCATGAAGTTTTCCATGATGGATGTAAACCCGAACATTTTGGTATGAGTAAGTTTCGCTTCTTTTTATCTTCAATAAACATATTCATATATAATTATCCTGAAAATTCCCGATGAGTCCAAGGAAAAGAAAAATGTTCATCAAGTTCAAACTGTTGTTTGATTTGACGACTTTAAAGACTTTCTTAAGAAAGAAAAATTGAAAATGTAATGAACAGCTTCTTCGACGTCATAATCACGATTTCAGCGCAAACAACAAATTAGGTAGACAGATATGGTAGAACCATATTCAGCCATTCAGTTTGCGTTCACAATTTCCGAATTTATTTGTTTTGCGTGCTAATAAGGTCTCTAAAGTCTAAGTTTCGACATTTCATCGTGAATATTGGCTCATTGATTGGTAAATTGACAACGAGGTCAACCTGTTGAAATTTAGCCCAGGTAGGTATATTTTTTTTGATGCCATCACATCTAAGGATTTTTACTCAACGTGAACTCTTATATGGATGCTTCAATTGCCAAAGGATTTTGTCATTTCGCGGGGTTAATACTTATTATTAGAGAAATTTGTTTTGAACATGTACAGTTAGGAGCTAATTAAGTGCTTTGATATTAAAATTTAATAAAAGTCCAAAAATGGAGTTCATCGATTTGGCAAGTGAAGCATTCATATGTCATTTCAGATCTCATTTTTAATGTTTTATGACAAACATTAGTCTATAGGAGCGATTGAGCAAAAAAATTGACGGTACGAAATTTGGAGCACACAAGTCTGTTTTTTACACCCCAATATATAGGAGTTACCATAAAATCCCACATGGAGAGAAAGTCTAATTTTAAATTTTTTTTATGACAGAAACGGAAAAATAATCAAATTTTTGCGAAGTAGATTAAGTTTGCTAAATAGTGTGTAATCCTTGGTGCACTACCATCAACACAAGCGAATAACTCACCTAGGCGAAGTTATATGGGGCCGACTATAACGTTCTTAATTGTTTGCTGATATGTTTACGAGCGTACTACGCCACTTTCCTGACTTTACTCTTAGCAGCTTTTCTGTAATGTTTGGCCCAAGTTTGAAATCTCTATCCGTAATCAATTCGAATCTGGAAGGGTTTTCTCTTGCGGGCTAAATTCGTAGCGAATCATGCCTGTTTTCTAATGTGATATATGCTGATCGAATAAGAGTATATATGCCCCGGTTCCGCTTTCTACTTTAGTTGTTTGTGTGTGTGTGTGTTGTTGTGTATTTACTGTGAGTGAGATCGAGTGTTCAAAAGCCAAAAAAAAAATGAACGCGCGGGCAAGTGCGCAGATCGATATATGGAACATGTCGACAGATACACGCAAATGGACATACAGGTGGATATATAGACAGGCAGGCGGATATGCCGATAAATGTGGATGGCAAGTGGACACATCTCATTCAACCGGACCAGATCAGTCAAAGAACGCGCCTACAGTGCAACGTAAGCTGCGAGCACTTTTGCTTTTTTCTTTTTCTGCTCATTGCTTATAAACATAAAACAACAAAAGTTTCCACATATGCTCTGTGAGTGATTCTACGGCGCTTTTACAGAAATGAGAAATTAAATGAAAAAATCACTACACCCACTCAATAAGAAATTCGCTTGTTACTGAAAATAATTTTCCGACTTTATTTTCTTAAAGTGATTTTGATTAATTAATTAATTGTTGGCCCGATTGAGGGCTGCTCCCTTATATTAGCTACACAAAGGGTGATATGTTAAATATAGTTAAAAAAATTCAACAATTTAACATGTGTGACAATGCATTGGAATTCCACAGTGGAATGGGCGAGAGGTTTTTGCTTGGCAATGGCTAATGTTTTCGTATATATAAGAGTTTGAAATTTTTTCTCAGAAATGTCATGATTTGGGCTACCATTACCGGTACATTCTTAATTTTTAGTCAATAATGAATTTATTGACTTATGAGACTAAAGTAAGTTCTACATTGAAATCAACCTTCGGAGAATACTGGGCGTATTTGTTGACTTATTTAGCACCTTTTTCGTGAGGCCATCTAAAAGTCTTAATTAAAAATTTGTGAGTTATTTCTATGACTAGATGTGTAAGTAATTTATTATGAATAGTAATGAACACAAATAAATAAATATTTAGTTGGAATTGTACACATACTCACACGTTTGAAATGCTCAATCAAGGTTACCCATACGCCCCTAAGTACATCATAAATCCAAAGAATAAAACTAAGTTGCTCGACACGCAGAAAATAAGCCAACATATCTCTTAACCATATGTGTGTCGGATGTAGCTGTATTTGCTTTAACACAGGAACAATCGACGTTTTGCATATAGGTATTTCTACCAAAAGGGATCACTTTGATCCGCCATTTTTGCCGCCATTCCTAAAACTGAAGGTAGGAAGCTGAAATTTGGCACAAGTATAACTTGATCGATTAAAAATCCAATATTAAAAAAATCATTGTGATTTGCCTACATACACGCCCACCATAAGTGGGGGCTAAAACTTCCTCCAAAAAAAAACACGATAACTTTTTAATATTTTCGTTTAACTTTCGATTCTGTAAAGTTATTTGAAATAACATGCTACCTAAATGTTCGCCAAATCCACCTCCTTGTTCGCTTCAAAAATGGCTTCGAGAGCTTTATTTCCAAGTCACTTCTAATAATTAATTATTTCATTTGTTCCTGGATAGAAAAAATGCTAATGTGTGTTGTGTGAGTGTAATCGGAAATAAATTGGAATTCAAATTTTATCGCCAACAGTGGCCGTATCAATAAGCCGACAGGGACTATTTTTCGACTGACAATGAAGGTGACCCCGGCGAAAAATTTGGGCCACATGTTTTAAAAAAATATCTTCAGTGTACCGATAGTTATACACAAGAAAATGAAAAATGTGTCGGCATTTTTCCAAGGTTGTTCCAGTTTCCTTTATATTGTGGACGAGCACAAAAACAGATCACACCGAATATTCAACCTCACCTTCTTCATCGATCAAGGAATACGTCTGCCAAATTTCACGTTCTTATCATCATATTTGTGACTGTGGCAAGTCAATAAAAATAGAGGATCAAAATGATCCTTTTTGGTACAAATAGTTATATGTCATCAGCACTGCGAGGTCTTGACCAGCTAGGAGAAAAGTGATTATATGCATTTAAACATCTTTTCATCTAAATAAAAGCTCCCAAAAATTTTTGGAAAATTATGCGCTTTATAACTGTTTTTTTGAAGATCTAAAACTAAAAAGGATCAAAATAACGTACTCGGTAGTTCTAGTGTTGTCAAATAGTTGAGGGCACTCGGAGAGAGTGTTGCTTATTTCATCATATAACACGTTGTTCAAAGCACACGTATTGAACGCTTTATGCCAACTAATGCCATTTAAGACTATTTTAAAATGTACGGAGTGCTGCTTGGCACGACTCTGTTATTGAAGATTATGCAAAAATATTGAATATATGCTAAAGCTATTGGGATCCATCAAAAATGAACTTCAAGCTAGAGCTTATTAAGTGTCTCTACAAGTGCATGATGTATGGATTTGTGTGTTCGATATCTACTAAACACATACATAGGCGCATGCAGATGAATGGCAAACATGTTTACGGTCTACTGCAGATTCGGTAGTTAAAAGCACTTGTGTTTACATAGACAATATAGTTTGATACGGGGAGAGTTTGTGCGTTTGCAGAAAGTCTGGCCACTTCCATCCATGTTGTTTTTTGTGAGCTTGGCGCTGCTCTTTTCTGTTTTTCTTTCCTTTTCCTTTTTTTCTCTTGCTACTTGACAATTCGCTGCAGTTGTCTTCAAATCCTTTGGCAAATGGCTATAAAAGTTAAGTGTTATCCATTGTGTTATCCATTCCATTCCATATTCCATTTAACTATTACTTTGCTTTAATTTTTGGTTGCTTTGGCTTTTCCTGAAACAATAAATCGTTTCTAGTTGTGTACAAAACGTTAGGTTAATATTTTCATGGAACGCATCTTCAAGCAATCTTCGTCAAGAATGATGGAAATCCCTCAAAAATACGCCTCAATATCCTCGATGATCTCCAAATCTTGTTCCTTGCAAATAGACCAAATCTAGAGAATAGCGAACGTAGGGCAGCAATTTAAACTTTATTCACTTTGGCAATTAACTTGTGGCACGATGCGTTTGCTTCACCGTGAATGAACTCAGTGGCAATTTGGAAAATGATTTTTTCCTGTTGAACTTGTTATGGAATAATCGTGAATATGTTGCGTTTACTTTTAGATTGCGCGTTATCCCTTAGAAGTTTTTTTGCTGCGTTCAGGATCACCGACAAATGGTTGTCTGCAGGTCGTCTTTGCTTCTCCAAGCGCATACAGAAGTTGCTCGCTAATTTTTTTTCAAGAACTCTTAATACCTGCGGACAGGCATGTTCTAGAAACCATTTGTCGTTTTCTTCAATTTGCTTGCACGCGTACGTGGTTTCACTTATGGGCTCTTTGTCCTTAAGTAATTTCAAAGATTTTTACATATTCTCAAAGGGTTAATAATTCCGATATTATTTTCTTTGTTCCTATTCGCCCGTATACAGGTTTGTATGTTGTCGATTCTCTAAAAATGGGTTCAATGTGACTACAAACACGCCCACAAAATGAAAGTAAAATTCGCACGAGCCGCAACACTGCTGCAACAGCCTACAAAAAAAAGCGATTTTTTTGTAAATTTTTGCTGCGTTGAGAGGCAAAAAAATAGGATGACAATATTTGAGGAGGTTATTAAGCCTTTGTTTATGTTCAAAAAAAAATTTATTTTTGAGAAATATTATAAAATGCCAGCACCGGAGAAGGAAGACGTGTAATTTGGTAAAAAGTTGGCGGCGGCGGCGTTCCCGTTTAATATGTGCGTTTATTAAACTTTATTTGCAACAACAACAACAGTCCGGAAGCTACTTTGTAATGAAGACGATTCAAGACAATTTGTAGGTGTAAGATCTTCGATATAAATTGAATGCATGAGTTGTTTTGTATCTGCGGAAGTAATCTATGAATGCTTCACTTGCCAAATCGGTTAACTCCATTTTTGGAATTTCATTAAATATTAATATCAAAGCAAAATTTCTCTAATAATAAGTATTAACACAACTAAATGACAAAATCGTTTTAGCCATTGAATAATAAATAATTTGTGTCAGAAGCCAATCTGATTAACTCCACACTATAATGTATTTATATCATAATAAAAATCTATTTGACCCGCTGCACTATTTTCCCTCTCCTACGGAGACATCTGTAAGTTGTTCGTTTAATTTCATCATTACCGTTAGACGAGAGCTGTAATCGCTCACACGACCTAAGCACGAGAAAAATAAAATATAAATTAGTTGTATTCGGGCTGCCACAAGTGAAGATACTTATAAATTTCAATTTTATTATATAAATTTAGCCAGAGAATAAATTGTAAGACTAAACTCCTAAAGCACTAGCATCTAAGGCTTTCGGCTTTTATTTTTATTAATATTATTATTATTATTATTATTATTAAAAACACTACCGCACTTGAGATTTAAACCCACGACCATTGAATTGCTAGTCGAGACTCTTGCCTACTCGGCCACTTGGGCCGAGAAAATTTCAATTTTATTGTGAATTCTTTTTTTAAAAAAAGTAAACCGTTATGACATTAAGATGGAAGATGTTAATAGGAATTATTTGAGTAGGGAAAATAATGAAAAGAATAGTTCTTCAATACAAATTATTGGCAGAAAGTTCGCCTCAAGAAAATGATTTTGTATTTATTCGGATTCGTCATCTGATCACAGCAGTGAAAAAATCGCAGCAAATAATTCGAGTGGACGAAAAAAAAAGTCATAATCCTAATAAATGGGACGGATATGTCCAAAAGCATAACAGCTGCATGATGCGTCGCGAATGTGCATTTCGTTTTTCCCTCTTTAGGGAATTTATTATTTGGGAAAATTACTTGGGATTGGACTTGAACTGGATTTGGGGCTTCCGTAGCAGTATGTTTACATAATGACATATTTCCGTAATAAAAGAATAATTCAAAGGCTGAATTTGCTTTCGCTTGCCAAATCGATTAACTCCCCCAATCACGAAAAAGTTGTAGTACTAAAAACAATTACTTCAAGTATATTCCATCTTATACTTTCTATATGTCCTTAAATCGAATAGGCGTTTGCAGTAACATCTACATCGTCCACAGTCTACATCGTGGACTGTAAATTTTTAAATTAAAAAGAATTTTAAAAACCAACATATAATATTTTATTATTTTTGTCGACTTTTTGTTTTATGGAGCTAATCGATTTGGCAATTGAAGCATCCATACAATATTTCGAAATTTCTTTTGTTTTCTCTTTCAACTGAGACAAAAAAAAAGCCTTAAAGTATCTACCAAAAGATACTATGCTAGCCTAGGCCCTCAAATCTACCATTTTCTCTTTCTAATATTTTGAATTTTAATTCATATACATTTCCCACAATTACGATTCAACAAATTTTAAGTCAACATAATTAAAGCATAAAATTCTCTTAATTTAATTACAGGCATAATATTCAAATATCATTTTGCTAATACGAAACTATATACATATTTACATAAGCTAAGCAATTACGTAACAAATAATATCCGGAATCTCTTTCTCTCTATCTCTCTCTCTCTCTCTATATATACGCACATATATAAAAAGCATTTCTAGTGCCGCACAGAGAGACAACAGTTTTGATAAAGTTCACAAAATTTTATTACAATAAAATGTCGCTTTAATTGCGTGTATGTTTTAATCGTTTATAAGGAAGCGTACACATAACCAGCTTAACGTAATTTATTTACAAGTTTTTATAATATTTTGAATGTGCGGGCTTTAAACAATTTGTAACACTTTCTGGTATTTGAAATTTGAAATTTTGGGAAAAGTAAACATGCTATGCTTTTTAATATATATATTCTTAAAGAGACTAGGGAAGCGTATTTAAGAGAAGCAAATAAAGAAATTCTCGGAATAGTTAAGAAAGACAAAAGACGTCGGACAAAAGCCATTGACATTGGCGTACAGACATTGATGGCGTTTATGGTGAAATAAGTGTAACCTGCTTATACCCTTTGTAATGAAGAGTAGATTTCCCGTGAGACAGTTTTCTACCCACATATAGTAAGTAGTTAAAGTTTTACATATCGCGTAACATTACATTTATGTCATCCTTTAAGATTGAACTCCACCGACTTGATGTTCCGTTATCTTATCGATTTGGTTACATATTGAAAGGAAATTGAAATTTCTGTTTGTTAGATCGTCGAACTGATTTTTGCAAGATCTTTGGGGAGAGAAATTTTAAAATCACAATAAACGACCAAAAATATGAATGCAGGAAGAACTTCTCATTAGAGTCTGTATTACAAGCGCGATTTAATTTGTTTTTGCAATTTTATGCGCAGTTACTGATTGTTGATCCCAAATATCCTGTAGAGGACATACCTTGAGCGACTGCTCGCTTTCTGTTATGATGACTGGGTTGAGATGAAGCAGCGCTACAACAATTTACAGCCAGCTGATCCAGTTGATCCTCTTTTTTTGTGGCGCCATAAGGAGTGGGCTTTATTGTCGACATGAATCGTTTTTCAAGCCTAAATAATACTGTGTTTGTTTTGCAATTCGGATCTATCCATATCCATATGTCCACTTCCGTTGCGATTCTGTAACACTTTCCTGTCATTTCTTTTTTCTTTTTTTTTTTGAAAATAATCCAATTTATTCAAAGTTCGAAGAAAAGGAAATTATTTTGCGTATGATTCGACGCGATAGCGTATACTAGCGTGCAAAACTTAAATATAGTGGAGATGTCGTAGCGTTATCAAGCACGATATGGTACTAATTACAGCCACTCTTGGAAATCTTGGAGAGCGAGAAAGACAGGAAGACATAGAGAAAGGGAGGGAGGGAGAGAGGTAAGAATTAACATTTATCCTTACAAAAAATCTGCATGAAAATGTTTCCAATAGAATACTGTTTTTGTGGTAACAAAGAACTCGAAAATTTAAGCAAGAAACTCTCGCCGTCAAACAACATACGCAATGTAATCGATGATTATTGTACGGCTGTGTTTATCTTATTATTATTATTATTATTATTATTATTATTATCACCTGAAGGCCATATCCTCCATTTGTGCACTCTATTAAGTTTCTTTTTTTATTAATGTACATAAACGGGGGAAAACTTTTTTCATTTTTATTGTTTCATGGAGTGAATCGATTTGCCTTGTGAACGGCTCAAATGCTCTGTACACTCTACATCATTTGTGATAAGGGTGAGTTAGGCGTGTATGGCCGCAAATTAAATCCAGAAGGATTTTGAATGAATAGTCTGTTCGTCATACGTTGTTTGCCCGTTCTATCCGTTCATTTGATGCCTGCTCAAGTATTTTTACGTTCCACTTAGACATCGCAACTTTCGAGATATTTAGGTGAACTTTGGTACACGGACGTATTATCCCATAAGGACATAAAATGAATTGAAGCCGTTGTTATCGGAAAAATCTCCTTTTTTCTAACACTTATCGACAAATAGTATTTTCGCCGAATAGGTAAACGTAAACAATCTCTGCCTGCTCTTACAACAAATAAGGCTTTATATGGCAACATGAAGTTCCACTTTTCAACATTTCACGACGAAAATTGATACAAATAACGTTTCGACCCATTATAGGCTTACTGCGAAAAAATTTACCCTATATAAGTGTATTTTTCGCATCGTTCTCGATAGAACGAGTGTTCGTGAACAATAAAACACAAAAGCGAACAAAACTGAGTCAATTCCAATATTTGATATTTTATGACGGAGATCTTGGCCGAGTTCAAGTTGCTACATTTTGTATTTAACGCGATCGTTTCAAGTGACAATCTCGCGACACGAGTCTAACATAAATGAATTAAGTATTCGTAAAGTGTAGTCGAAAGGTGATTACGTAGCATTTATATTTATTTTATTCATGTCAGCCAGTCAGCCAGTCAGCCAGTCAGCCAGCCAGCCAGTCAGCCAGTCAGCCAGCCAGCCCTTAGAACTAAGCAATGCTATCTTTATTATCAGACCTGATATTTCTTAGACTACCTAATATAGTGTCTGATGGATACAAAGTAACTATAGATTAAAGGGAAATTGTGCATTTACTCAGCAGCAATTGAATGCTTGTAAAGCATCCACATTTGTCCCCTTAAAAGACTTTATAATTTTGTTAACGTCATTGTCGTCACCGTATTCTCTGAGAAGCGAGCGAGCATAAAGATGTTCTCAACTATCGTTGAGAAAGCTTCGATTATGTTTGTGTTGGAAAATGTGTCTTTTAAATCACGTTTATATTTTATTGTGCTTAACAAGCTTCTACAGCTGACACATGTTAAAGCACTTGTTAAGGAAACCTCGGTTGGAAGGACGCTTAACAGAATCGAGCACTTAAACATGTAATAATGTCGTCACAGCAATAAGCGAAGGAAAGTTTCAAAGAAAAATACATAAAAAGAATTAATTGCTTGAGACGACTTTTTTATCACTTATTTTAAATAAATATAATATTTGCCAAGTAATCAATTAGTTATATGCTGAATAATTAATTCGTTAATCGTTACTGTTCACCAGCACACATTGGATTATGATAAGATGAACGGTAAATGGATTTTATACTTTCCGTACACTTACTTTTAACGACAATTATCAGAAATTTCAAGTCATTTCTGCGAACTAGTTCGAACTGAATGGTCATCCAAACGATCCGAGTAACTATATGGATATATATCATACCACGATGATGGTTACCCTAGAAAAGAAGAAGAGAAATGTTTTCTGATTGCGAATGTTTGGTACCAAAAAAATCTTTCGTTTTGCAATTAAGTTTTTAAGATTTTATTTCGGCCTGCGACTTCCCCTCTCCATAATGATTGACGTAATAGGCGATACCTAACGCGATAAGCATTATTATCAAGTGCTCAATATTTATATATTTATATATATATTTATTTACTATTTTAATAGATATCGGTCCGTTTGCAACCGATGAGTAAGTTTGTAGGTAATCTACATATTCTTACGTGTAAAATATATGACGAGGTGTGCTGTTGTCAGGTTTGCTTTTTTTCATACAGAACTCTTTGTACGTTTTGTAAATATCCGATGGATTTATTTTATAAATTAAATAATTTTTCGATTTCACTTATTCTGTCGAGAGAATTCAAATTTTTCGCTTTGTTAACATTCTGAGACACGTGGTGGCATAGTTTCCACTTTAATACCTGTAACTGCGACCTCCCAGTGAAGGTATCAATCTTATATCGTATCGCACATCTCGTATACATTTTGAATTTGCACTTGGCTCTTCCATTTACCGTATGTAAAACAGGTACGAATACTAAATTGGGTTACGTCGCACCTTTAAATACCCTACACTACTCTATATTTATTCATATAATGGTTTTAAAAAACGAAGCGTTATACGAGAGGTGATTTAAAAAGTGGCCCGATCCCAACTATATATTCAATAGTGTTTGTTCTTGGGCCAAAACAGGTCAGTTTACCAAATTTCATCAAAATATCTCAAGGCCTGCAGATTGAATACAAGCGAACAAGACGGACAGACGAACAAGCACAGTTTGACTTAGTCAGAAAGTAATTCTGAATCGGTCGCTTTATCTTAAGTTACTCTATGTGTTGCATATATCCGCACAAACTTAGTATATTCACAAGAGAACAAGACAGACAGACGAACAAGCATAGTTTGACTTAGTCAGAAAGTTCTGAATCGGTTCAAGTTCCTCTATGTGTTGCATATATCCGCACAAACTTAATGTATTCATATGCATGAAAAGTCGTGCAGGGTATAACAATCAGTTTAGTAAGTAATTTAGTGTAGATGGAAAACCCTGTTTACATGCCGCGACTTATTTATATATAATTTTTTATAAATGGTTTTTTGGCATCTGCGGACGGATTTAAGAAAAAAGAAAATGAACAGTTTTGCCTTGTTACTCACTCACTTACTTGTCTTCACTTCATCGCTCTTTTAAAATGCTTTTCGCTGACCTCTTAACAGTTATAAATCGCATTATTCACCATGATATCCGTGTATTTTATAATGGGTAAAATATTTATACATAATATGCTTTATAATAAATTGAATGTTTTGCAAAAAGTGTTTTCAATGAAAATAGTTTTCATATATAATATAATATAATATATATATATATATATATATATATACTTTCATATCTTAATTTAAAGGACTGTGCGAGACTTGACAACAAACCGTGGAACGACGTCGAAACCCACAGAGAGTATTACGCTTCGCCAGTGTGTTTTATGATTAATGAGGTCCGCTACTTGCAAAAGCAGCGCGCCGTATAGGGTACAAGTAAACAACGTGTACAAAAATTGATTTGTAACACTTTAGTGAGATATCGCCACTTAATGGTTTGAAAAGCAGACACAGAACTATCTATTATGTGTAGAAATGTTATACACATTATGAATGTTTATATATACACTTGTGTTGTTAGTGGTAATAAATGATAAGACAAAGGGGAGTAAATGAGTAATAAAATTGCCCGAATGAATTGGGCAAACAAACAAGATATTATCGTTGACTAAGTGCGATGATATAAGCATTACTTGAAATCCTTATTACTTGCATCAGTAAGAATAGTAAGAAAGCAAAGAAAAGTTTAAATATTATTTAAAACTTTCTCTTCAGCTATATTATAATGAATTCACGGTTCATTAGTTCAATGATTTTCTTTCCTCTTTGTAAATTTTGCGCGAACGTATAAAAAATAATGACATCGAATATCCATAAGAAAAATGTAAACCTACTCCATGACTTTTCAATGCGAAATTCGGCCAAAGCAATTCTTTTACCAGTAAACAGCACCATCCGTGCGTACGTGAGATCATATATTTCCACTCCTTTGACTCGCTTAGCGTTGAATGTTAAAAGTTCAATTGAAATCGTATTTTAGAGAGAGAGAGAGCGAGTGAGTGAGAGGGAGAAACATAGAGAGAGAAAGGAAGAAAGATTTTGTCAATCGAAAATGTTAAGCCGGCCAAGTTAAATTTTTTACAAGTTCGCCTTCTCACTAAACGATGTACAAACTATGGCTTAAATGTTTCTTCAAGATATTGCAGAAAGCATATGCGGGTGTTATCATCTATCGCCCTAAGTTAATGATGTGTAAATGTAATTGAAATGTCTAAAAATGTTTAATCATAGAGAGCCGAGAGCGTTTGCCGGCTAATCTATCTGAGTAACTTTCAACTTTTCGCCATTTAAAGCATGCGAGCAGCAACCACATAAAATCTATTCACAATCATATATTTATCAAATATATACACATTATTACGTATATATAACATTGTTTGCTTCGTTTTAGGTGCTTCTCGTGATATTCCTTACAGTAGATTCGTGCAACTGCAGTGTCGATTTACAACAGAGTGAGATTTTGTTCACAAATTTAGAAAATTATTTACGGGAACTTAGTTTTAACAACACTTTCATTTTCTTATTCGATTTCTCCTTTTATGAATATCACCATTGAACTCTTTTACCTTCCATTAGCAAACCGTTTTGAAAACCATCACGAACGCCAAACTTTTCTGATTCATTCCGCTTTTAAATTCGCGATATCTCGGAATATGTTTGATGTTAATTCTGTGTTACATGTTGGACTTCCTGTGAACTTTTCGGTTCTCGCCAGCTGCATACTACAAAACTTTGTTAAGGTTAAGCATCGATCTTCGAGTCTTCAACAGTTTGGAAAACTTCGTTTTCAATAGGATTTCATGCAGTTTTCATGCGGACTTCATAACAGCATTTCGCTATGCCTCCATATTCATTATATGGATGAGCTTCACAGAGTGGAATAAAACTCATCTGCTGTCAATGCTGCCCGTCTATTATCTATAAGCAATTGTCGTCTTTGAATTGCTTTTATAATACGGATTTATAATAATTCACAGAGCGCGATAGAGCGCTTAATACAATCGAACAGTGCTGCCAGATATGGAAAAACTAAAATGTATTTCTACTGCGTTGAGTTCCACAATTCGGTGAATTCTCTGTATTTCCATTTGCGATTAGGTTTCATTTAAGGCTTGCAAGAGAGAAGACGCAATGAAACCGTGCGTCTCGGACATCGCGATTAAAAATGAATACATTGAAAGCTATGATTATTATAAAGTTACTTCATAGAAATTTTCACGCGAAGAGAATTCTTCGCGTTATCAAGGGTTTTCAGCTGCTTTCGTTTCGTTCATATTTGTTGGGAGGCGTTATGCATATAGCTACTGCTTCCTTAATGGTCTTACGTACAATGGAAACACAAATTTTTATTGAAGGGACGGGGTTGTGTCTATTACGACAGTGAGCTAAATGTCTAAGGAATCGCAATCCATACATGACCAGTTAAGTGTATTCGTGAGAATTGAAATGCATTCAGCCGAAATGAGCAGCCAGCACGAAAGTTGATCGAGTTCGTTTTTCGTTTGTGGACTCATTATCGCAATATTTTATTCCCACATTTGACAATTGTGTAGTTCACATATATAGTTTTTATTTTAAGGGGAAAAAAAATCCGTCAACTTGATGGGCTTGAAAGTGTGCTTTTCAGTTTTTCTTTCCAATTCTTTACTTCACTAATCAATCAAAATAATTGACTTTTTTTTTTTACATTAATATCCTTATAGTTCCATTTTTCGTATATTGTTCTCATTCCAGATCTTTGCCCAATCGGTAAATGTAAGAGAGCACAATGGAGAGCTTGCAAGGGTTTGGTCATTGGTACAAATGTTGATAGTAGTAGTAGTAGCAGCAGTTTGTTTCTATTTATTTATTCTCTTCTGTTCTCTTTTCTTCTTCCAACAGAGCTATAGATTCTGGTTTGATCTCGTCAGCTCTATCAATTGCTAGGATATTAAACATGAAAATTTGATATGAAGGAAGAGTGAACACACTGACATTGAACATGACAATTTCCAAGGCTTTTCGTCTATTTTTGCTGTTACATGCATATTTTTTTGATTATTCTTAACAGTTAATACTACGATTACCACGAGTAATGGTTTCTTTAGATCCACACGATAGCATCAGTCATACCTAAAAAGCAAAAAAATGGCACAAAACAAAAGTTCGGTTGAAGATTATAAAGCAAAAGAAAAGAAAGAACTTCAAAATCATCTTGAAGAGGTTCTCTATCATAAAATTTCACTTAAATTCACTTAAATTCATTCCTTCGTAATTAAAAAAATTTTAACGGCATGCGACATATACTTCTTGATGTGTTAAGCTGCAATTTTAGATTTGGTCCGTTAAACTGTCCATTCTCTAGCACATACACACATGGATAAATTGACATTGTTATGCGCACACATTTAAACGGTCTCTACCGTAACTCGTAGTTTACACTAAAGGTTCAATTGGTTGCAGTCTAATCTCTTGAAAAGTCAATTGCCGTCAGAAATGATGTCGCATAACTTGTACGCACACAAATGTATAAATGTGAGGACATAATCTGCAGTACAACATCTCTCCTTGTCATCCTTCTACTCCTTTGCCTAATTCATATGCATATTTAAGCTTTGTGTGATGTGTGTGCTTCGTTCGCGCATCATTTTTAATGCTAGAGCGACCTTTAACTTAATCTGGAAATCTTATGTAAACAAAAGAGATTGCGAAAATTTTTAGAAAATCGATTCTTAATCCTGAAAATGTTGCAATCCATTCAAGTTGGTAATCACCGCATGTACCACACAGGCGTTCGAGGCGACAATTTCCTGTTGTTGTTGAATTAAATTAAAATGAAAATCGACCAATACACGAACAAACGAAGAGATTGCACGTTGAAAACATTCAAGGTTAATTGTTAATCTAATTTATGTTTGTGCAACAAACAAATAACTATAGCTTGAACTAATTGTGAATGCACGTTTCGTAAGCAAAAAAATAAAAAAATAAATAAATAAATAAAAAAAAATAAAAATAAAAATAAATAAATAAATAAAAAAAGAAAAAATACATCAAACCGTAATTGTCCCCCACTCTTGTGCCTTTGAGAGCGAACCTACCAAACCACTGCGCACAGACATTCTTCAACAAACAAAACACAATAAATTATATATTAACCACACAACGTTTTTAGTTTAGTCGATGTATCATACGTAGTTACGGTTTTCAGACAATTGTAAACCAGTATTAATCGGCACGTAGTCTTACATTGCCATTGGCCTTTAAAACTATAAATGATTGGATTGGCTTAGAAAAAATAATTCCCCGCAAGCCATTTTTAAACTAGTTTCATTATAATAAGAGCACTAAAGGAAAAAAGAGAAAGAGATATAGAAATAGATTTCATTAGAAGACCTAAAAAGATTATTTCTCTGTGATTTTTTTTTTGAGCCAAAGTTTTTAATTCTCACGATTTTCTTCATTGCCATAAGTTAACATAATCACTACTCACCAGCCAATCAAAAAAAAAAAAAAAAAAAATAAATAAAAAAAATAAAAAAGTAGAAAAGAAAAGAAAATAACAAAAATAGACAAAATTGTGCCTTTTCTGACCTTTGACGCGACTTGAAACGGTTTACATTCGAAAAAATTTTCCAAGCAAATCTTAATGCTGAATAAGCAAAACATCGTTATTCGTTAGACTTTGAGGACGACTACCTTGATGGTGATGATGATGGTGATGTACGAAATGCAGAATTAAAAGAACTAAGAGAGCTAGCTATCTTGTTGCGAATCTTGGATACCCTACGTCCCCTATATGCAAATTACTGCGCGAAGTGTTTACGTTAACTTCTCGATCGATCTTGAATCGATACGGAAATATTATATAAATAAAAAGCCTTCCTTTTTTTCCTTCCTTTTTTCTTTCGTTTTCGTTTCACACTATTATGGGTATCTTAAAAAAAAGAGAAGAGAAATTTACTTTTTAATTTTTCATCTGTATATCAAAAAATAGTAATAATAAAATATCTATGACGAGCACATCCGAATAGTGCAAAAGTCATGATAAACTTAATATATCTGTAATTGTCTGTAATAGTTGAGTAGTTGGTATAACAAGCGAAAAGATTTTATTCGTTTTTAGGCGAATCTTGGATACTTATTACCATTTAAGTTAAGAAGAGTGTTATTTACTGTTCGCCTGAAGCGTTATCTTAAAGAAGTCAACGCACAGGCATTTATCGTTTTTTGATAGGAGTCGTCAGCATTCTGCTAGAAGTCGGATTGTTCTTTGCTGCCAACAACAGCAGTAGAAGTGAGCAAATTTTTGGAGCGCATCCGGTTGGCTTGTGCTGGCTGATTCCAGGCTGCGAAATTCACGCAGATTACATAAATGGCTATCTTTGTGTTACAAACAGAATGACAGATTTTGCCTATCGCTTCGCACATTTCATGGCTAATATAAAAAGAAGAAGAAAAAAAGACGAGAATCCTCTAATAAAGAAACCTTTAATGATACTTATTGTAAAACTTCGATATTATACTTCTATTATTTTTCTATACTTCAAAGTTCATTGTGTTTTATTTGGCTGCTATTGTTGTTGTGGTTATAGTTTCTTTCTTGGTGTGCAATTTTCAACAAAACTGATTTACTGAGTATCGGTTTTATTTCCCTTTGTCTTTCTCGTTTTATTCAATGTCTTAAGAGTTACTTCTTCAAGTTCTTTACTTTCAGTTGGAGCAGAATGAAAACAAAAACAAAAAAATAATAAAGAAGAAAAACGTGCACATTATGTCTTTTTATCACCCTCACCCAATCTATTTTCATTCTGAAGTCTGTCTTAAAGTTTCATTGATCTACACCAACAGCGACAGCACGATTGACTGAGTATTCGATTCTGCACATTGAGATGGTAGATGCGAGACCCGTTTTGTTGATGATGACGCATTAAATATATAGAAAACTGATTACAAAACTTAAAACCCCCCTTTTCAATATATTCTTTATTTTGTTGCCTTAACAACGTATGTAACCCATCTTTTTTTTCTTTTCTCTTTTTTTAGTGCTTTAGTGCTTTCCTAAAGCTCTGTCTATATGACGAGTTTCCCGATCAAAGGTGTTTCGAAATTCGAGTGATGTAATTGTGTTTTCATAGTCGCCTTGAACGAAAGACAATGTTTTGTCTGAATCTATCTCACTACTACTACTGCTACTTCTACTAATGCTACGGCTATTACTAATACTACTACTACTACTACTACTACTACTACTGCTATCAAAAAGACACTGAGAGCATAGGAATTGAACCACTCGTAGATGGAGTTATTTGAATGGTTTACAAGACCATTTTATGCCGTCAATCTGTACTTCGACTTTTCGATTCCAGTAGACTTTAAAAATAAAATTTATGAAATTTTTATTGGCTAACCATCGCACTGCATATTTATTTTATCATTTTACTCGGAATATATTTGCGCCAATTAGCTGGGGGCACGAGCCGTCAGTAGTTTTGCTTTAGCTTTTGAAAATTGGTTGCATTTCTAAAGCACGAATCATGGATAGGTTGGATGATTTATGGATGATTCTTCCCACGAGGCAATGAGCCGAAAGCATGGCGCGCGACGGAAAGGCTTAGTAGATATAGGATCCCTCCAGCCGTATTTTAAGTGTCCGGACGAAATGTTATTTTTGGCGGAGGCGGGTTATAGCGCTTTATTGCATTGTAGGAATGGCCTAGCCATTCCCGACAGTCAGCAAGAGCAACCAAGGAATAGGTTCTAAAATAGTTTATGTTCTTTATTATTAGGTATCTGTGGAGACATTAAAAATGTACGTAACATAACCAGCATCGCGTATTATGGCAGCACCTTTTTAAAAGTCCGGCACTCGAAATTTGCCCATTATATGAAAGTTAAGAGAAATAAGGTTTGAGTTCGGTTTGATTATTATTTGCACTGATAGACAAATAGTAGAATAGACAGGAAGATGGAGAAGGTCGGGCATGGTTAAATCGAACGTACCTTTGAAAATATGTTATTTGAATGAAATGCATATGAAGAAGTGCTTGCTAAGTCAAATTTCTGTCTTTGTTTGAGGTAAAATGTGAGACACTTAACACCCTAAAGAAGTGGGTCGCAATTGAGCCTCACCGAAGATAAATATAAGAACAATGCTACGTTGCTTATTATATTCATATCGCTTTAATTAATTTTAAATTCATTTATTTGAAGTCCAGACGGACATTTAGACAAGCAATAATAGACAGGAGTGTGTTGAAATCATATCAGAAGTCTTAAAATCCTAAGGAACTGTGGTGTGCCCTTCTTCTTGGTGTTATTAATTGCATTGCAGTATACAATATATTAAAGTATCCGCCAAGAGGGCGCTGCTATCAAGAGCTAGATTGATATGAAGATGTAACGCTGATAATTATAAAAAGACGAAATGCCCAACATTTTCACCTCTAAACATATGCATCAATAATTCAATTTGAGTACAGTCTTGTCGGAGAGGAGGTTTTCTCTGGATAGATAATGTCATCTTTTTCCCATTCAATATCGATAAGCTCTAATAAACTAATTAAAGAATTTCTCAAAGTGTAGCTTAAAAATTGAAAAATATTTAACGAAAAAAAAAAAAAAAAAATCACGAAAAAGAACATCTAACCTTTAGCATTAATGGCGACTGCCTGCCTCTAAACACTTTTTATTTTTCTTTTTTGCTTTGTGTATTGGCAGATAGTAATTTTCCCAACTTTTGTTTCCTTTGACGTTGTATTCCATTGGAAAAGTTTGGCGTAAATATATGAATGTTTGCGTGTTTATGTAAAATCTTTTGTATTTTGGTTTGGCGATAGTCGATGGATGAAAGAGGAAAATTCTATTGAAAAATCTTTTTTCGTTTTTTGTTTGTTTATTTGTTTGCGTATGAGTGTGTGTGTGTGTGTGTGTGTGTGTGTGTGTGTGTATGTATATATATATGTGTTTCCTATTTTTATTCCACATAATACAACAGACAAAAATGACTTTGTTTGCAGCACCTTCGATGCAGCACCAAAACATGAGATAATCAAACAGTTGTGCCAAGTTTTAGTCTTCTCTGATGTGTGCATTTTTGTGTTCGTTTATTGATGTGTTTGTTATTCACAACTAATACATGGACAGATTTACTGTAGTGGGTTCGTTTGCGATTATTATTTATGTAGAAATGTGTTTGTGTCTCATTGTTTGTAAGAATTGTATAAACGCGCGAACTATATGTTGTTATAAGTACTTATGGCTGCAATTGAAAGTAAGCAAAAAGCGATGGGTCGAGAGAGAGGGGAGAGAGAGAGAGAGAGAGAGAGAGAGAGAGAGAGAGAGAGAGAGAAACGGAAAGCGACAGAATAGAGTAGATATGGAATCGTTAAGTATTTAAAGATGCTTTGTTATTATCACCATGAGTATGTGTGTGCTTATATTTATGTAAATATTAATAATTTTTGTAGAAATTTCTAAGAAGATTTCCTATAGACATCTGCACTTTATGCTTTGCCAGAGTTGCAGAGCATCGCTATCATCACCATTATCATCGCCATTATCATCATCATCATCATCATCATCATTATTATCATCATTATTATCATCATCGTTCTCATCGTGACTATCATCATTATCATCGTCAACAAGTCCAATTTTATCCATGTTAAGGAAGACAAGGCGTTGCTTTGTTTATTTATCTATATGTACATATGTGTGTACGTATATATATTTGAAGTTATTTCTTAGCCGTTTTGTTTGCATTTTGTATTGCGGTTTATTTTAACGGTGGCTACCTTTAAATGTATGGGTGAATTATTTCCTATGCAATCGTTTATATAATATATGTAAGTGTGTGTGTGTGTGTGTGTGTTCTCTTCTTTCATCTTTTTCTTTTTTTTTCGTTTTCTTCGTTTTTTTCTTTTTATATATATTTTTTCTGCGGACTCTTGTTAAAGATGTGGCCAACAATTATACTATTGAAATTGTTTATCGGTTTTTCTGACTGTCTGTCTGTCTGTCTGTCTGTTTCTTTGTCTGTCTATCTATAGTCTGCCTGTTTGTATGTCTATCTTACTGTTCGTGTTACTTGCTGTTGTTCTTTCGTTGTTTTTGTTATTTATGTTATGAGATTTTGTTTGAAGTTAATTTGAAATATAATCATGATTTATTATGAATTGTTCTTGAGAATAAACAAAGATTAAGGACTTTTGCCAATCTAAAGTCAATAATCTCTCTGGCCATGGATGGTAAGTACGTATTTAGAGAAAATAATTTTAAATTAGAAGAGCCGCCTGAAAAGTGATGAATGAATCGTCAAAAAGAAAAAATCAACAAATGAAAAAACAAACGCTTATTATTATCTTTACGCGCTAAATATATCGTTTTATTTTATTTAAGTACGACTTTTCATTCATTGTTTAAGAATTACTGCGCCTTGTTAGAGAAATGCATTTCAAAAAAATTATTTCAATGTGCGCTCGCGCGTCCCGTTGGATTCACTTCTTTAGTATACCTGGAGATATTTTATTTTATCGCTTTCAGTCTTACGAAAATTTGTTGCTCCACTTTTACAAGCATTTAAATGGATAATCACGAAAAAAATATTGCTCCCGAGAGATCGAAATTCTTATTTTCATTCGACTTATTCTACTCGTCCTAATGCACATTAAGACATGGGATAAACTGAAATCTTGTTTCGATATATGTATTATTTGTATTATATTATAAAAATAAAAATTTTTTTTTTTTTAGAGTAACTTAAACGTAACTGTTGAAGCGTGCGATTGAAGCATGGTCGCAAACGGTTTGCAACATGCCGAAGAAAGCTTTAGAAGCCCCATACACTATGTGTACATTTTTAATCTGCATCAATTTCTGAATCAATTTAAGCATGTCCGTGTGCCCCCATCTGTCTGTCTATCTGTCCGTGTTTATTGTTTTCTGGTCGCAAATATGAAGCTTTCGGTTTCAAATTCGGCAGAAACATTGAAGTTCTTACACCCAAGTCGGTATTGAAAATAGGCCAAGCCTATCGGTCAAGCGACAAGCACCTCTGTTTCCGAAAGCCAAGCAACTAGGACTTTTGCCCATTATTCATATCGTACGATAGATGTAGCGTTAAAAATACCCACATCAGTACCCATTTCTACAAAAGTGGAGAAGATCGGCTAAGCCGAGTATTGACATTTAATTCTTTTTTCTTTGTGATTTTTCTTTTAAGAAAAGCATAAGGTGCAAGGTGAGTATAAACGATTCGGTCACAGCCGAGCATAATTTGCTTACTTGTTGTTTTTTGCACGGTGTCGTTTGTGTTTGTTACAAATTACTGCAATTTTTCTTTATTATCCTCAGCCACTATATGTGCATTGAAATCATGCAAAGTTCGCCAGATTTTTGTCTTACTGTTTTAACACCCGCTACTAACGTTACGTTAAGAAACTAGAATGTGTAAAAAATCTGTTATAACGCTTGTCATATAAGGAGTACTTTTATTTTATTTTATTTTATTTTTTTTTCTTGGAAGCCTTTTTTTACTAGTTATTGACTTCCCAGCTCATTATTTGTACAACTGGGCTGCTATTGAAAAAGTCTATCAGTTCTTGAGGGGAGTTGATAAAATTAATGCCTTTACTAATCCAATTCAAATAAAATGAGGAATATTCCAAGCAGCGTTTTGACCCCGCTACAATTGAGTAGCAAAGCAGATTCGAAACGTATTTATCGAGGTGTAAGCAATACCGGAAAAATAAATCGATCGATGATTAAGGCGATACATAGCAAACATGCACTTATCTAAAATGAAGATCGCGCTGGCAACAAAGTTTCAAGCGAGTGGGTAATCAAGAGTAGTTTATACCCAGGAACAAAAGGATTTCATATTTGCGGTACAAGACCAAAGGATATGTGCTCGATGAATGACATATTCCATAGTGCAAGATACTGGACGTAGGTATGGACGTTAAACAGCAGAAATTGTAAGTCACATTAGAGCAGGCTGCACATACATGCTCGCACATGGAGCATGTGAACCCAGTCATGATCGTGCTGGAAAAATATGACATCGAAAAAGATAAACTCAAAATAATTGGTAGCAAGGGCGTTGTTCAATTGATGTGAGGAGGCCGTGGTTCATAAAAGGCAAAATAGGGTTTGACAAAAAATCACAAATTGTTCAACTTATGCAAATTGTGCGTCTATGTTGTGTCCACACCAAATGGCGAATGCACAACCGAAAAATACTTAAAATCGGAGATACGGAGGAGGAGAGTCGCCGACTTATATATGGAGATTGCAGCGTTTGTTCACAAAAGGCAGGGAATGTTTTTCTGCATGCGTTCTGCAGGCGCTCATCAAAATTCCAGCCGCTTTGAACGCGCTACTCTTGTAGGTCAATAGTTTGAGTAAACCGATGTATGAGTATTGAGCTTTGATCGAGACATCGGCAAGAAAACGTACAATTCTATAGCCAAATATAAACGTATCCACAAATCGAAATCTTGGTCGCGCATTTTTAATTTCTTAGCACTGAAGCACTAACAGTTTTTGAATCACCATCAGTCTCAACAGAGCTGCACTAAGTTTACGAATGCTTTCTTCATATATTTGTTAGCGGACTGGAATATCGAGCAATCAAGAGGCAAAGAAAAGACATTAGGTTGTAGCTACCCAGCAGTAGGGATTCCTTTGAGACGAGTAATATTTTTCTGGTGCTTGGGATTTTACGGTGAAAATTGCCGTCCGACAATACATTTTGTCCGCCATATTCTAGAAGGCATACAGCATCTACTAAGCCAACAAAAAATGATGAGTTTTCTCAAAAATGTAGAGTAACGTAACCTTTAAAGCACAGGACGGGAGAGAATGCTCCGCTTATGTTGATGTGAACAAATAGTACTTGCGTGCAGCAAGTGCCGGCAGAAATCTATTACCTTCCGTGAAGGAGAGAGCAGTGCAATGAAGGGCAATGGGGTACAAGGCCTCCTTCTAAAGGGAGCTTAGTTAGGTTTGAGCGCTTTATTAAGAAACGCAACAAATCCATCCCTCTTATGTGTTACAATTGTAGCGGTAAACAAGTGCGCTTTGGATTAAATTGTAAACTTCATGCACTTTTTGCACACTTATGTACATATTTTTTGCTCCTTTTCTTTTTGCGGAAAAACGTTATGAATATGAAAAACGTCCCTTTTGTTTACACAGTTAACTGCTGCTTTAATGGTATATGAAAATAGTGTTTTCGGAGTATTTGAACAAGTGTTGGCAAATTGTTTTTTAAGTCTCATGGCTTTTTTTTAAAGCACAGTTTGAAACCAAATTTGTAACAGAAAAACACGCTACGGTTTTTCTGTGTTCATGCAATTGTATGTATTATGGCGTTGACGCTTGTCTTGCTAATGGTGGATTATAGCCCGACTTTTTCTTTTGTGGGGGGGGGCCAATTGAGAATTTCATTCATTAGTAGATTGTACACAATACGTGCATGTATTCGTGGTTTAAAATGATTTAATTTTTCTTTTCTCATCTCCTTTTCCTTTGTCCACATCCGGATTTTTTTAAGGATGACATAATAAAGCCGGTACGGAAGTTATGCACAAAACGGAAAATGTCAATCGAAATGTTTCCCTTCAAATTTAGCTCTGCAAGTAAGTTGCTGAACTTATCAGTTCGACAATTGATTAAATTTCAATTTATTTCGTTGAATGACTCATTTCAGTTCTCACCCTCACGTAAACGATGACGGTGTCTTAAATCTAACACAAATTGCTTCCATTCAATTTTGTGTGGGGTTTTTTTCCAATTTCCAATGAATTACGCCAATCAACACTCTTTTGTTTGTATAGGGTGGTCTCTCTAATAAAGATTGACATTTTCACTTACATGAATGAAACATGAACTAGTTTCTGATGATTCGAAAAAGCACGCACGTAAAATGAGGATGAGGATAACGTCCGCACAAGCTTCAATAATTTATTGGAAAGAAAATTAAAATTTCGCTCCCAATTTTCATTTCGTTAGTGGTGTCTTTGTGGTGGTATCTTTACCTCGAATTGCGTATGCAACGTTGGAATCGGAAAAATAAACTCAGCGAGAATGAAAGGGCTTAGGAAGGAAAGGCGTCATACAGAGAGGCCAGACATTGCAAGCTTGTTAGCAGCGCTTAGAAAGCCGCGAGGCAAAGACCGAGCGTCAATTACGAATACAGTACAACTGTCGAGGCAAACTCTTCGATGAATTACGCGTCTTCAGAGTACGCATCGTCGCATCAGATGTAACCGAGGAGGAGGAAAAGGGGCAGGTAGTTAGTGGCGCCAAATTATTAAAAATTATTTTTTTAACACGTATTGGTAGCGCTACACTACTTAGGATTATGTACCCGCAGCGCCTCTGCGCTACATTTTTTATTATTGCATGAAAGTTTCGCGCAAACTGCCTATAGTGAGGTCGGCATTGGTTATCGGAGTCAAATGCTTTTCAGAGCGCACGGTTTATTTAAGATATCTGCATAAGTGTAGGGTACACCATCCACCATTATGAGACTTTTTAAACACTCTTCTGAGTCCAATAATTTTGATTTCTTTCAAGTTTATGTTTGCGCAAAGAAACCTCTGGAGCAACTTTGTTGTTTCATTTAAAAAAAGCATTCACATCTTCGACAAATTTGCACGCTTTGTTGTGCTTTGTCAGATTACAAACTAGCAACACAGGTCTTGCTCATGGCATGAATTGATCCCGAAGCACTCACATACATCGCGTGGCATTGGAGTATTGGTGTGGCGTCGTTAGGTTAGGGAAAAGCTTCAAGTTTATGTTGTCCGTTTGCAAGTGATAAGTACTTTTTATAGCACCCAAGCGGAGAGTACCATTCTGCCACGAAGTGTCTGAAGAAAGCAAAGCATTCCGTACACATTCGATGATCGTATACACAATAATCGTACAGTATGCGAAATCGTTCGCCTTTAAATTCAAGAAAAGGTTTGGAAGAGCTTTTCGGGAAGCTGCGATCGTCGTTGAGAAATACCGATATAAAGTGATCGATGCCATGAAAAAGATCTATGAAGATTCCTTCCTCGCAAGTCGACAACGGAAGTTCGAATTGTGAAGGGACACACGACGTTTCTAGATTGGTTTTCGCAAAACGAATTAATAAAGAGTGACAAGGCAAGTCATCAGTGCAGTCTGTACTCTCATTAAATATGGAGGATATGCTTGAAATATTTCTATTCTGCGAAGTCAGTCATGTGAAATCAAAATGTGACGCATCTTGGACAGTAACTCAGGTGATAGGCGAACAATTTGCGAATGCATGGAATATGCGAAATTTATTATATCAAATAAAAATAAATTATTATAATTTTATTTTATTATATATTATATAATATATATATATTATATATATATATATATATATATATTATTATTATAATTTTATTTTATTTTTAAAAAATTTCTCCACATTCCTGCAGGAAATTTTCACTGAAATTTATTTAAGCATTTGGTGAGGATGAAATTATAAATTATTATAATTTTATTTTATTATATATTATATAATATATATATATTATATATATATATATATATATTATTATTATTATAATTTTATTTTATTTTTAAAAAATTTCTTCATATTCCTGCAGGAACTTTTCACTGAAATTTATTTAAGCATTTGGTGAGGATGAAATTATAAATTATTATAATTTTATTTTATTATATATTATGTAATATATATATATTATATATATATATATATATATTATTATTATTATTATAATTTTATTTTATTTTTAAAAAATTTCTTCATATTCCTGCAGGAAATTTTCACTGAAATTTATTTAAGCATTTGGTGAGGATGAAATGTTAAACCTCTCAATATGAAATAAGCTATGAAAGGGAAACAAGTTATATTTGCTACCAATCTAACTTTCGTTTCTTTTCGTTCATAATACGTATGATAGTATATATGCACCGTAAAGCATATTCACTTAGAAATATAAAAGTCTGTAATGTGCTTTTGTTTCATCAAACACAGTTGGACACAGTCTTGGTAGTTTAACAAAATTTTTGCTCATACGAATAATGAGAACGAAAGATAAGGCTGCCAATTAACACGTCCTACTACTGTCATTGATAATGGAAACACCAAAGTCCCTGAGATTTTACTTGTTTGTATTTTGAGAATTCTCTCTGATATTAGTTATTAGCTAAGTATAAGCTTCAGATGCGAAGAGATCGGTTGCGTGATAATAGTTGAAGTTTATGATAATTAGATAATATTTTGAATAGCATTATATCCGCTTCTATGAGGCGTTTAAGGCAACTTTTTAATTGAAAATATAAAAGTCCTGTCGTTTGTAAATGTTGTCGTGACATATATTCACGTATCGGGAAATTTTACTCTTCATATAAATTAGGATTTCAAATCGAAAGATAAGCCTTCCATAAGTTTCGATGTAATATGTTATCAAAAAGTGTTTTCGGTTCTTCGAAACCGCTAGCATATAATCAATTTCAAAATCAGTAAGTGCAAGTCCTATAGATTGTATGACAAGTATGTGAGTATGTGAGTATGTGAGTGAGTGTGCATACGAATGCATACGAATATTATGCACAAAATCTATGAATAAATATTTCGACACAAATGCGAAATTTTCTGTCTGCGTAGACGATGCGATGCTTGGCGGCGAATGTATGAGGAGGAATTGTGCGGACGGATGCGTTTTAAAAAACTTTATACTTTTGTTTCGTTCATATAACATATTTTCAAGCATTTCGAATGAAACGATCACGAAAACTTACCATTTATGGTTAATATTTTCGGAAAACATATTTTGCTTTTTTCTTGCCTTAAGTGTGCATGTAAAGGTTCGTTTTGTATTTGTGCTTGCATATATATGCATATTTACATGCATATTTATTTGAGGCACATCCAGCGTTGCTTGCACGTTTCGTTATTGTGATACTTCGGCTCTCTCTGTATCAAATACATGCAAGTCGCTAATGCACATCTTTTGTTCTTTTTTGTGTTCTTTGTTGTTTATTATTTATTTTTTTTTTGTTTTCCTCTTACTATTGTGACATTATAATAACAGCAACAACAACAACAACAACAATAACGGTAGCAACGTGTGTGCTTTACATTGATTTTTATCCTTTTTTTTGTTTTTTTATTTTCTTGCTTATTTTCTCTGTGTGTTTTTATTTTGTTTATATAAATGTTTTGCTTCTTTTCTATTTTTGTTTTCCTTTAAACAAAATAATGTTCTTTGTGGTCCCTCTCATGGTCTCTGCGGTAAAGTGCAATCTTATTCAAATAGTCATTCAGCTTGACTCGGCAGTCAGTTCATATAAAGTGCGGCGTGCGGTAGAAGATTGTAAACTCTACAGCATGACTTTCTTATGTAATTTCCATTTTTGGCCTCAAGGTTTCGTTTAAATTATGTAAATCTCTGCAATGGCTTGCCATACTTAAGTTCTTCAAAAAAAAAAAAAAAAAAAAAAAAAATTTACAGAGTATTTCATACTCGGCTTGAAACGAATATTCTGACGCCAGTCACTCGCATTTTTTTTTCACATGAACATAATTCTGTCAGGGGGTAAATGTTGATGTAAGCCTTTCAAATAAGCGGCTTAATTGGTTAGAAACAGATTTAAATTAATTAGTTAATATTAATGAATTAATACGATCTGATATAAATTGAATGGGAGGCGAGCCAATGCTACCATTTGGCCCATTAATGGTTTCTGTCCTGTCTGTAGCTATAAAGTTTGAAGTTCTTTCCGCTTAAACGTGACTTTGGCCTTTCAATTATCCTTTCATTTAGTTCAGTTCGAACACTATCGTGTTTTTGCTCACTAACTGAGGAAATTCTAAAATCAATTTTCAAGTCCTTTCGAGGGCAATAAGACGGCCGCCAAAGATCAATTGAAGATGAAGAACGATTTTGTCATTAGGAAAATACCGGGAATTCATGCATTATGTCTGGAGTAATAAATTTAATACACCAGCTCGATGGCAAGTAAAGAAGTAAATGAGAGAGAGAGAGACTTCGTACATGCGAATGAAGCGCATCGCACGTAAATTTACACAGGAACAGACACACTTCCCCATATATGACGGTTCTCGTTTACAAATGTTGTGTTTAAAGCGGTGGTGATTGGTTAGTTGGTTGGTTGTTTTAGGAAGCCTTAAGGAATTGCAAGAACATGATTGTTTTTCAGCACTCCTTGAAATTTCTTTTCGTTGCCGTTGTGTAATATTGCTGAGATTCTTGTTGTTTCTTGTTTTCGTCTTTCGCAGGGTAACTGCAGAGAATGGAGGGTGGCTTTGTATTTGTTGGTAAAGTTTGCCAAGTGGCAATAACAATATGCTTCACGAAACATGAAAATCGTGTCTAGAAGATCAGGGAGTTAAGTTTAAAGAAAACAAACGAAAAATATCGCTAAAATCTCCAAAGAGACAATAACGACAACATGGGCAGCTAATTTTGTGTTAAAAGAGTTAAAATAGACTCGAAAAAAAGGTAAACAAAACAAATGAAAATTTCAGATGTCACCAAATTTCAAAGTATACGAATTCGAAAATACTCCGTCACTGCTTATTGGGCAAAGAACAAACTTGCTTACCCGGCTTGCTTGCTTACGTACACGGGTTAAATGTTAACGCAATTAATTCTTATTTGATCCAAGTGCGACAGCAATAAATTTACCAAAAATGAACGTTACTTTTGTACGCGCTAATTGTTATGCGTTCACGCTTAACTGATTGATGTGTGACTGGCAAGCAGTCCTATAGTTCCTTGAAATTTTATAAATAATATTTTAAGACCGAGAGAATAGGCAGAGAATGCAAACACCATAGCATAGCAGTTCCGTTTATTTGCCTCATCAAGCAAACAAATAGAGTTCTTTTAATAAAACACTTGCTCACTCATCGAAATTGATTCTGCGGCAAACAGTATTTACACGTTACCCGCTACGTCAAACTTGATTTTTTCAATGACGACATTAGAAGTGAAAATTGTTTCGCGTACGTACAGAATACTAGTTTTACAATACTGCTTGAGACGTGTACCAATGACGGTACACGCGATTAGTTGTTATTCAATGTTTTAGTTGCTAGTTATCGCCTTGGAGTTTTAATTTAAAAAAGCTCTGCTTGGGTTTAATGTCACGCATTCGAAGCAAATTGTGCTCGAAAAACGTGAGCAATTTTAATAGCCATCAGGCCCAAAACACCAGAAAGACGGTGACAACGGTGATTAGTAAAGAGAATCTTATTCATGCATTTCTTCCTTCCACAATGTCTGTCGCTTTGTGAAAATACCTCAAAATTTTTATTTATTCGTTCAAATTAATCTCATCGCCTTCAGCACAATCAAAAAATATTCCTTATTAATAATCTGACCTGGCGGAAGGAGTTCTTAGTGCACAAAACTTGATTTTTGAGCGACTTTGGCGCGATTTGTACGGTCTTGGCTAGACATCAACTCGCTAGACTGATCGGTTATTTCCGGCCCATATGGGTCGATCCAAGTTTCATCTGTCATAATAATGCGCTTCATGACCGATTGTAACAACTTTGCTCAACAAAATCATACGTGGTCTGAGTCGGGAAGAAATGCTTTTTGTGTCGTACAAAACCAAGTGCAGCTGACGTTTCTCTAATGATGATCTTTATAAAGTGAAATCTGACGCAGATGTCTATCGCAGTGCTTCCAATTTGCAAAAGAAATTGTTTTGGAAATAAACAAATATTTTTGGGGTTATAAACAAATCCAGCTTATTTCTCGGACACCATATTCTGTTAGACATATAAGGCGTACTTTTAATGAAATCAGTTTCATGCAATATGAACTTATTATGGTTATACGAACCATTTATTTATTTTATTATGCAAGATATTTGCAGTAACCGGAAAATACATATCGTCGTAAAAATCATAAATAAGTAATGAGGTTATATTCGACTGGGGCCGAATCTCGCATACCTAGTCTTTTACTTATAATTATAGCGAAGGGAATGGGATAAAATTTATTTTCCATCTTTTTCCATCACTAAAATAAATGCTGATATGAGGTGTTTCTGTTAATTTCGATCGGCGACATCTACAGGTAAAAATGATAAAGAAATGGGAAATACCAGGTTACATAACGGTTCAATCCGATGGTTCTGACCTTCCTCTGCTTTATAAGTCTCTCAAAGTCGCATTTTCGAACTTCATAACTTTTGTTGTTTGCTTTGAAGCACTTCGTCTGTCGCCGAAGCCCACCCAATACATTCAGAAGCTTATGGCAATGCTGCTCCACTGTATCGCAATTATCGGCAAAAAACGGCCTGGAGAATCAAAAAAGCTCGAAAACAATGAATTGCAAGACTTATTGGACGAAAGCCCAGCTGAAATTCTCAAAGAACTTTCGAACTCAGTATTTCTAGACGTTTGCATGCAATGGGAAAAATCCAAAAGGAGGATAAATGGCTACCTCGCAAATTGACTGAAAATGCCATTTTGGCCGCATGTCAAAACATTTGTCAGGGATACACTGTTGCAGATCGATTGGGAAGTTCTGCCGCACTCAGATCGGTTCAGATCGATGCAGCATGGCTTGGCTGGCACGCGGCTCCCCAAACTCGGCCAAGTCCGAAAATGAGTCGTTGGCTGCCAAAACAATATAAATTCTTTCGACACGATACCGCCATGTTGCCAAAAATGATGGAAAATATTTTGATTAACTTACGTTCTATCATTCTTTGTGAATAAATGCCTTTTTCAAGTGAGAACACTATGAAAATACATGGCATGACCTAATACCTTGGTCCAGCTACTGATGTCTATCTGAAACACTTCATTGTTAACTAAAATTCAGAGAGAAGTAACGTGCATAGGGGCACGCAGCAAATGGCTTTTTTCTTCAAAAAAAAGAAAGTAAACGACCAGAATTAATGCAACCTCCTAATGTAATCAAATTTTTTCATTTCATTTAGTTTATTCACTACTTTTTGCCTACCCTTGAAGGAACAGAGCAGATTTTCGATCGCAATAAGGGAAATAAACGAGCATGCGCATCGTACCATGCGGTGTAATAAGATTATGTTTTGTATTTTTTAAGTAGATAGATAGATGATAGCGATTAGTTGATTAGTGTATGAGGAAAATTGTATGAAGGAATGCATGTGAAGATATGAGAATTGCAATATTAAACCGATAGAAATCGTCATTTTTAGCCATATTTCTTAACGGTATTGCATGTGTTTGAAATCTAAACTACAAACTTGAAATTACTTCCCACTGCATGTCACTTCGTAAATTACGTATTCAAGGTTCTCCACACTGCTTATATTTGAAAATGGCCAAACCTCCCCGTTATATATTTAACATCCTTTATGTTGCATTATCCGCCGCCCTTCGCCTTCGGCAGACATTCCAGTCGGCCAAGAGTGTAATATTTTAGATTTCGTTACTAACATCTAATATGGTATTTAAGGTCTCAATCAAATTTTCCGTGAATTCTATTTCAGAGTAATTGTGGAATTGCGGTATATTGCGGTTACACTTGAGTCCTACATACTGCAGTGTTCGATTTACATTCCACTCAAATCAGTTTTGAATAAGCACTCTGCTGAGTGGAAACAGTTTCCTTTGACGTAAACCATAATCACCCATAATCTGACGGCCCAAAGATGTCCGTATATTAGGCGATTCTGTCCAGTGTTATAGTAAATCGTGGAATATCGTAGATTTCACTTGTCCGAGTCAATGTTTCCAAGAAACAGATGCAACTCGGCATTTGGAAACAAGCGTGTCTGTTGAAATTTTTGCAGGTCTTCCTGTCTGTGTCGCGACTGTGACGATTCACAAAAATGACCCGTAAAATGGACGGGTTTCACTAAAAATACATATTTAATGCAAAACATCTGTAAATCTACTGTTAACTTATATTCTTTTATATTGCTCTACACAAACGTCTCAAACACATCACATTAACTTATGTTATATTATACTTACCGTAAGGCGTATATATAGTAAACTTATCAACTGGCCACATCAGAAATTGGAAAAATGCTTCGAATTTTGCTGCTTTGCTGAATTTGTATAATATATTATTAATTATAGGCGTGTCTGCTGAAAAGTTAGAACTATATTCGCATTGAGATGGTCCGGGTATTTATTTAGATCAAGTTTTGGTTCAATATCTGTTACGAATCGTAAATGAAACCTTCCTTCCTTCCACAGAAAGTGTGGCTACGGTAACGTTCGAGCCCTGAGTTCGATCGTTGAGTTTCAATGCTTTTTGATTGAATTCGTGCGACGGACGAACGGACAGACAGATAGATAATGGTAAATCGATTCACCATTTTTAGTTAATTAAGAATTTTTTTTTTTTATTTTGCGTGTAACGAACAAATGACTAAATCCAAAGTGCAGTCCGGTGATGGGCGGAAAAAGAACAAAAAATACGTAGGAAAATAATATACGCCGTAAAGCGAATCTTGTAAATATCAAGTATGACGAATACCGAGACATTTTGACACAATCCACACCTATAAGATGTCGTAATGTATTGGTAAAAACATCGAATTCTCTTCGAATTTTCTTTTATTCGTTCGACCATCTCGTGTTATTTCAATTATAAAATGCGATGTGATTTCGAACGTAAAAAATAGTTTTTGCAATAAGTGCTCGATTGTTAAAGGAATTAGATTGCGTACTACACGACATACTATTCTAAGGAATAGAAGAGGATAGATGGAGAAACTGTGGAATTTTAATTGCTGCGAATAAAAAGGTTCGCAATATTCAAACTTCATATGAAGACGGACTCGACGAAAACAAAGAAACTGGATGCTACAGGAATTGGTATTCAAAGAGAAAGCAAGCATCAACAAAATGAAACCTTTGCATTGGCTGTAATTATCTGCTGCTGACCGGCTGGAGTACGTTAGGAGTTACTCTGCTAACATATGTATATATGTCATGCACAATGCATTGAAAGGATCAATATTTGGAACAAAAGACGCTCATTTTTAGTTGTCCGAGTATGTCGCAGTCAAGTGATCCCTGCAGCAATTATTGAAAATGGATCGACCTGAGAAGAAGCGGTTTCCTTAACTTTTGGTTTTCTGCAAACGGGTACAACGACGTTTGTTCTGTCACATTGTGGTGACATGCGGCCAACAAATGTTTGTGTTATACATTGATGAGCAAAAATGAATTTTCAGAAATCGCCTCTGCGATGGCATGCATCACAGCCAAAATTTGCTAAGTTCAAATGCTAAGAAGGGACAGCAAAAGTATTTCCACTTCTACGCTTGCAATGTCACCAAATTACTATCTTTTCCGAACTCTTTAATTATTTTATACCCTTCATATGATGACATTATTCGCAGACAAGACTTCTGCTTGTCTGACTTGAGAGTTAAAACGAATTCTTTGCTCCCGAAATTTTTTCATAGTGAAAAATGGCAGAGTGCACAACAGCTTGCAAAGAAACTTTAAATGGACTGAGTGACAAATTGTGTAAAAAGATATCCGTTCACCCGATTATAGAATTCATAGCAGCAATATTTTTGATACGAACGAATCTCTATCCGAATAAACTCCGAGTATCAAACGTAATGCATGCGTTTGCAATAAGACAAAGACAATAAGGCAAGCACGTTCATCCATGCGCGGTCTAAGTACGATCAACAAACGATCTTTCTAATCTAGGGATTTTGTGGGATTTGCTGAAAAGAATTGAAGAAAAACAATTTTTATTTAATTTTCATATTTTTCTCAGTCTTTAACAATAATATGATTTATTTCTTATTTGTTTTCTTGGTTACCCTTTCTTTCTTACTTAATAATTAGTAATTTTTATGCTCAAACATGTCCTAAAAATAATTACTTTTTTTTATATATTATTTTTTATTTTTACACAATTGTTGTTGTTTATTTTTTAAATAAAAATTTTAAGAAACTCGAATAACAATTTCGTTATATAAAAATGGCAGTTGATTGTTGTTTTTAAATTATTATTGGAGAGAATATATAATTATTGGTTTTTTTTGTAAAGTTCTGACTTAAAAATTAATATAAATTTGAACAGATGACTATAACGTCATTAATAAACCAAGTTTCAGTTATGTATAATACATAAATATTTTCGTGTAGTGTAATTAATTGCTTTGAAATGGAACAATAGATGAAAATCTACGTAGAGTTACTCTGCATAGAAAATAAATTTCGTTAATAATATTTATTTAAGAAGATTTTTTTTTTTTTTTTTAGCACATATGGAGGACGTTTTCTTAGTAAATTATATAATATTTTCATACTTTGTTTGTTGTTTTATTTATTTATTTATTTATTTTTTTTTAAGCCTTTTTTAGAGAACACCTGGAGCACAGTAAATAGTTGATAGTGAGATGAAATTACTAAAATTAAGGATGTATACGAATGAAAACAAAAGAATAAAAAATGAAAAAGAAAATTTATAAACCTAACGTTTGCAAGAGTTCAAGGAAAAATTCATTTGAAATTTTATTTACTTCTAAGTAAAATTTATTTGTATTTTCATTTGTTCGCTTATAGCTCTAACACTGTTTTCTTAAGAAGCTCAGAGACTACGGTGTCAGTTTTGGTGTTTGCACGCTTTCAATGATAGGGAATTCAAAGAAACTAGAGGAATTAGTAGAAGCATCTCGCCATGCTTATCTTTAGAGGCGTTAAATTGCAGTAAAATGTTTTAAAGTAAATTACGGAAAATGGGAAACAAAACAACAGAGTTCATCATGAATCAAATTTTGTTATTCTCGAATAGAAAATTTTTCTACCAGCGCCCCCATTACAGCTATAAATGGAGATGACTTGCACAAAGCTTGTTCCCGTGTTCCCCCTTTCTTTAAAGCGCTCAGTAATGGAAATGGAAAGCGTTGCATTAATTTCGTTTTTTTTTTTTTTTTATTGAAAGGCAGAGATTATAAACTTGAAAGGGTGAGTGGTGTGAGCCTTGAGACCTGACCTGACAACAAATGCTTTTCGTCTATCCGCTATTGCATTCACAATTAAAAGAAAGCTCACTTGCCTTATTCAGACGTGGTCTGCTGCTTATTCCCTACAATTGAGTTTAATTGCAAAATATTTTAAAAAACAAATGCTGAACGTGTTTGGCGCACTATACTATCTTTACCGATTCGCTTCCGGTTTTATTGCATTTTATTTATCCTTTATTTACTAACAAATTTATAATATTTAATAATTTGTTTCAAAGATAGGTTTTGCCTAAATTAGGACGGACGGCTTAGAATGGCGGTAAAATTTTTAACAGGCTCCGATTTGCTGATTTATACAATTACAACTAATAATTAAGCTTTTATTCTTATTTTTTTAGAGCAGGTATAAAGCTTGTTTTCATCTAAAAAAAAAAAAAAAAACATATTTATGTAAAAAAAATAAAAAGAAATTAAATAAGAAATAAAAGGAATATTAAACAAGTAGGAAAGTTTCTTCCGCTTTAAAGCGAATTCCATATACCAACCACTTTCGTAAGTCTTTCGATAACGATGGGAGGGCGAGAGAGCATTTTCAAGGACGAACTTAGGGGCGCCCTTAACAAATATTCCACATTTGCTGAGGATTGTGTTTCAAGGTTACCTTATGGTTACAGATGATACGCTTTAATCAAACTTGATGCTTGGAGTTCCAAGCTTGATTCAAGTCTTTTCCAATTCCAACGGTCAATTTCGAACGGTCCGACTGAATCCTTATGCTTCGGAAGACAAAAAACGATTGGACAAATGCACAGACAAATCGACGGACAAGCGCATATACGATATCTTTGGTAATCCGTGTGCTATATAAACGGAATTATAAAATTGTTGGACCTGCTCGGTGGTCGGCATAATCAGAGAAATGTATATATAATAAGCAAAAAATATGTTAAGACTAAAACGGCAGCACATTTCATTTTCACAAAGTACTCTGTTATGTCTAAAATTATGAACTTAACTTATCTTCTACAACTATCGGTAAAATGTAACGTAGAAAACTCGTATAAATAAAAATGAAGTTCGAAACTTATTAAGCAAACATTTGGTTTCACTCGAAAGCTTTTTTTTAAAGCAAAGTTTCCTTCCTCTTCAATCGAAATATATTACAAAAGTTAAACAAAAAAAAAAAAAATAAAAAATTGAGCATTCAATTGCCTGGTGGTCACATGTCTTATGTTTTTTTTTAGTTATTAATTATTTTACAAACATAAATTACAAAACTAACATTAGTTACGAGTTCGGAAATTTACTTAGTTTAGATTTATACATAAGCCTGTCCTCTACTCCGGATGTCTTTCCCCTGCAGTCTCTCTACAAAATTACGCCAACTTACAACAGTTTTACTTGAGTATAACCAAACGCTCGAAGTGACGCCCACCAGCATTGAACACAAATATTTAACCATATAAATTTGAAATATTGGCCTCGCTTCGGGGCTATTCGCTTTCACTACCGGGCATGGTATAGAGAATGGCTTGCAAATATCGCGATGCCACTGAATCATCCAATCGTCAAAATTATAATACTCATAAAATAGACAGCCTAAATAGCCCAGGGCTGGTAATATGAAAAGTCCCGAAAAGAAACCAATGCGCATCATCAAACGCTCCAGTTTATCCGTACGTTTACCGTCAGTCTTCATAACAGTTCGAATGCGAAATAATGACACAAAGCCGGCCAACAAAAAGAGAGCACCAATCGATAAGTAAATGCATAGAGGTATTATTAAGAAGACACCTAAAGAGTGCGTATCCAGTTGACCGACAAAACACACACCAGATAAGATGTCACCTGCAAAAAACGTATAGAAGAAAAAGAAATCCTTAAAAATATTTCAATTTTTTTCCATTAAAATGTGACATGTTTAACTTAGATGTTAACTTAGATATTAAATATAAGTTTTTGCCGACCTTATCATTAACACAAGCGCACGTCCATTTCAAAATCAAATATGTAATGTTTTTCACTTGCGTTTAGTCGAATCTGGATGAACTTCGTCTGATGATTCTTTTTCATCTTTCAGAGAAAAAAGAATCAACATTCAAGTCGGGAAGGGGGGCATTTATTGACTACTTTTAAGCAAGAACGAGACAAAATTTGAACTGCAAACTCGCCAAGTTTCTTAACATCAATCATATCCTCTTACCCAATAATGTATAGTAAGAACGTTTTTAGCTTTAGCACAACAACTTTGTGTGGAGATGTTACACTGATAAATGATGCTTTTGGAGTTTTTTGAAAAAATTTTCACGATTGTCACGATAAGCAAAGAAGGCAGCGAGCAGTAACAGTATCTGTTGTTCGGCATTAAGTAAAAAAGCTTAGATCAACACGCTATCCTTGGATTGGCGTGCTTTTGAGATATTGTTCATTCCCTAAGAGCATATGGAGTAATCTTTCCATTTATTCGACAACTTGGCTTTTGTACTCATCCTTCGCCAATGCATTTAATTGTTATGCCTTTCAAGTCCTAGTAACAAATTTCATCGTTAAGTGGTACTTAAGCCTAATTTTGTTTCAATAGCTGCAGAATACTGCCGCATTTCGTCAAGTCAACAACCCAAGCCCTTGCATGTGGTGCGACTATGCGCAGATTTCGACTTCTCTTCCCCGTGCTCAGTTCAGAGGGGTACAACAACTGATTGTTGCTGTTGCTGTTCTGCCTAATCGAGGTATAGAAGCACAGAGGCCAGCAACGTGCTTTGCTGATCTCCTTAACCTTAAGCTTTAATAGCTTTAATAGAAACAACGCTAATTATTGCTTAAATCATTCCGCATAATTTATTGAGAATTTGCAAATATTTATGGTAAAGAGTAACTAAGTCACAAACTATAGCAAAATCCACAATAAATTAATGATGATAATAAAAGGAAGAATCAGCAAAAAATTATTTTTAGTTTATTTTTCGCTGATTCATGCACACTTTGTCAGACGTGAATAAGTGCAGCTGTGGCTACTCTCAAAATCAACGTAACTGATGACATATTATGCTCACTACAGACGTCATTGCACTAAACCGTTTTCCGTAACATTTTCCCGTAAAGTAGCAATCAAATCAATTACTGCTGCTGCGAATAGCTTCCAAAACTTTTCAACTGGCGTTATTTCCTATTTCTTCCTTCGTTTAGCGATTTGACGGTGAAAGCCTAGTTAGAAGAACTACTTCCTTCTGTACGTAATGGTTAGTATGGTTAGTATATGATAAAAGAAATAAACCGAAATCTCAGCTGCATTACGGAGTGTGGGCGATATTTTTTCACATTCACATAAAAGGCTCAATAAAGAATTCGAGTGATGAGTTTTATAGGGAGGCCGCTTGCGACGCTTTGGAAACCAAGTCAACGCTCGAAACAAAAGTCGCGGTAACCTGCAAAATTTCATATCATTTTCATCGCTCGAACAATGGAACAATTCGAATGTTGTGCGTTACGTGTGCGAGCATCGCTGTTTGATGGGAAAAAATTAAATTTAATTGAAAGTCAGCATTGGCTCGAAACCTATTATGAGAACGTTTCTTCGCCAAATTTAACAGTTGAACAGTTAGTGATCTACCGATTTTGAACAAAGTCACACACAGGCATAGACAATGCTTGGAAATAGTCATACAAGAAAGGATTGCCAAGTGCTTGAAAATCATTCTCCACAATCCGAATGTGAGGTTGAAAGAAGCAGTTGACGTTTAAAAGATCTCAAAAGGTGACACTGAACTGAAGTTCGCTGATGATCTGGCCACCAACGAGTATTACTTGTTCACAATGAATTAAAAAGAATGCTCCTGGAAATAAATTCCAATCAAATTCCAAGAGATCATTGTGGCAAGTGATTTTTAGATCGTTGACAGAGTTATTGAGGACATGGAAAGTGGAACATACAGAAGCGCGGGCCTGAGTTTATCACTCTTGAAGGAGTCTACCTTGAATAGAGTTACATTTTGCCAAACTAGTGTCTTTTTTTTTTTTTTGTTTACGTAGCTCCGGGAATTGTTGACTGCTATCTGTTATGTGCCCATCTAGAAAACCCTTGAATAATAGTATTTCGACATATTAAATCGAGGTGAAAAATTTGGATCGGATGGACTAATATTTTGAATCTCTCCCCCGTTTAAGCTTTCCTGCGGAAAGCAAGCCATTATATGGCAGAAAGTGCCACATAAAAGCAATTTTAGAATAGGTGGGTCTTTTTAAAAGAAAAATTTTAATTTTAGTAACCACTAGCTACTCGACTATGTCGTTCAGGTTTTAGAGACTTAGCCATATGAGGGCGCACATGAGAAGCATGCATTTAGAAGAGGAGTTTCATTAGGCATTGCCATCTCGGGTATCCAACGGGCGACCTTGGCCGACTATAACGCTTTCACTTGTTTTCATTTAAAAAGCTTAACTAGCCCCGGGACAATCATAAATTGTATAACGATATTTGCTTTAAGTTAGATTTTCATTCACAAGAAAAAATATGAATAACAAATTTTCAAATCTATTTGAATAAGCGTCGAATTTTTGAAACTAGTATATGAATAAGGTTTTTAATAGAGACATCAAACTTTCAAAGAATAATAAATAGTTTATGCAAAAGGTTTTCGATGAAAAACGAATAATTTAATAAAAGTAAAAAAAAAAAAAAAAATATGTATATATATATATATATATATATATGAAAACACAAAGAAAAAGATAATCGAAAAACAACACAATCAACCCGTTATGAAAACAAAAGTAATTTGTCGAACGAAAACAAGAAAGACGGGTTTTATTCGACTTTAGTCTCGGGCCACTTAATATCCACCTTCACGCTCTGTGTATGCTATTTAATTACAAAATCGAGGGAAGATCTTTTCAGTTTATATATATATATATATATATATATATCACATATAGTGTATCTACAGTTCATACTCTACATCGTATATATCGATAATGATATGTGATGCGTGGTTCGGTAATCTTTTATAGGTAATTATTGGTACTCAACAGAGGACCATGTCGATGTGTACTCCACCTTTCTATCTTAGATAAATAATAATTTATTCGGTTTTATTAGAAAACTGAGGACGCGAATTTTGGAAAAAGATTGAAATCCCTTTGATAAAACCCTTCGGTCTCATGAGCTCTATAAACTTACCCTGATAACAAGTGATAAGAGAAATTTTGATACTTCGCTTGCACTTCACACCTGCATTTTGAGGTCGCGACGGTTATTGCTACGAGCGAACAGAAACACATGCTTACATCAATTCCCCTAACCACGCTGACCACGCTGACCACGCTGACTGGACAACGAACGAAAATGATAGAAAGTGACAACATTTTGTTTAAAAAAAAAATGAGCAAAATCTCAGGTACTTGAGGTGTTTCTGTTTCTGTTATCAATAACAGAACAGTCAGTAGCAGAGATTTAATTGCTTGCTCTTTCACTCCTATTATTGGTATGGGCCGAAGTTCTGTTAATGCTGCCGTGACAAGACGTCACCGTATACCAAACGTTTATATATCGCTGTTTTTTTAGCCGAAAAGTCGTTGCAATTTTATCGGCTTTAATTTTGAATAAAACGTTGGTATAATGCATCTTGTCATGTCTGATCGTACTTTATGGATTCTTCGATGAAAATTTATACATTTCTACTGAATATGAAAACAAAGGGAAGTAATATTACAATAACGATATAGTTATACCTGTGTATTCATTTATTTATGATTCGAATATCTACGGAAGCAAGAATTGAGAGAAAAAAGCGAACGAAAAGAAATAAATAATAGATAAGGTATTTAAAATTGCCTGAATGTGAACGCTTGCATACGTAGATACGACAGAGCGTAGAACATAGCCACGTAAACAATATCGAAAGGATTTCTCCTTAAGATTAAATCTAATCCATTATGAATGTTTCGAGTTGAAAAATTCAAAGAATTCATGGTAAAAATATAAACTCGGATAGACTAGGATTTTGGTTGTGATAGATGTGTAAAGCGTAAATCGCCTTAAGATTCATTCAGCTTAAAGGGTGTGTGTTGTATTTCCAATTACTAACAACGCAAATAATCTAATAACCGCGGATCCTTTCATTATTTGCTTTATTTTGCCTAAAAATCCTATTTAACGCGAATACCTTTCATAAAATGATAAATATTACGGTCTGTTAGTATTATATTAAAATTCCTTTACTATCTATCAGGGATAGATGTTAGCCTTCTGAAGCTACTTCGATAACAAACTTTGTTAGAAATGTTTGTTATTTAAGTGTACATGGAAAGACCATTAAACAAAGCATGTCTTAGAGGTTCCGTATAAAAAAATCGAGAAGAAGACTACTAAAGGAATTCTATAATCAGTTTATAAAAAAATCGAGAAGAAGACAGGTTTATAGAAAAGTTGAGAGCATCTCGCTTTTGCAAGTCGCATCGTATACATATATTCACATTCGTATTGCTACCTTGCGCGTTCGCAGTGTGCGCCAAAGATACGCTTACTCAATTACAACTCCTTATTATCGATGCCATATAATTTGTTTTAAATAATTGATAGATTGCGAGTGAGTGGTCGAGTAGGTAAAAGATTTCAACTAACAACTCAACGGTCTCAAAAATCAAATTCAAATCTCAAGTGTGGTAGAGTTTTCAATAAACCCAATAGATAGATAGCCTTAGATGCTAGTGTTTTTTATAACTTTAATCTTAACACATATTGCTCTGGCTAAATTAATAATAATAATAATAATAATACAGAATGAAAAAAAAAAAAATGCTAAAAGGAGCCAAAACGGATCTGCAGGGAATATACTCAAAGCGGAGTGATTAGAAGAATATATTGTCATAATACTAAAAATGAAATACACAAAAAGAAGGGAGTTTTCACTACCTCTTTGTCTCGCTTTATCTCTGTAGCGAATTAGAGAGTCATTACAATTCTTAGTTTAGCACTTCCCTTATGAGATGGTTCGCCAAATTTCCGGGTTATTGGCCTTACCAGATGGTAATATAATATTCTGACTTCAATATTCCGTGAGCTCAAGTCACCAGATTGCCGGTACCTCCGCCTATGCAATTTGAACTATCATAGAGCACGTATTTTGATGCGTCTAAGGATAGAGTAGATTCTTTATCCTCAGCTGAAATATTTGAACATTAAAATATCGTTTTCGATCATTGAAGCGTTTAATTGTTTGGGATGAAGTTACGGCTCGGCGACATCAACTGTCATTCCAAAGTCTGACCTTAGACTTTTAAAACAATTAAGGTACCACGGGTGTCAGGTTGCCCAGAGGATCCCCTCTGCGAGGAATTGCTGGCTGCAGTTTTTGCTGCAGCAGAATCCTCGTAGTTGTCGGTCTTCTACCTGACTGCTGGGAACGG
>KK502417.1:2115996-2181586 GCA_000688735.1 Glossina austeni | reverse complement strand
AAAAAAAAAAAAAAAAAAAAAAAAAAAAAAAAAAAAAAAAAAAAATAGAAAAGAAAAAGAAGAAAGACAAATATTCTGTGCTGTGTGTTGTCTTTGTTGTTGCATTTATTGTTGTCGAAACCAAATAAAACAACATTGCAACACGCATTCAATGCATACCAGCCAACAATTCACATTCAGTGCAAACGGCTAAAAAAACAAAAGATGGCACCACAATCATGAAGTTAGTTTGCCTCGACGATGATGAGCTATTGTACTTCTTGCATCACGTATTAAAGAGCACCGTTCATACTTTCGCTGTGTATGACCGGCAGTTTTACTAAAAGAGACGACACACAACTCGCACCGATTGTCACAAAATTGGCCACAAAATTAAAAACTAGTTTTCTGTTATTTATTCGTTCATTTTTATTTTATGATTTTTTATGCTTTATTCAGAATTTCAATATCACATACATACATACATACGCAGCATATGAATACATGCATCATTATCATCATTATCATTATTATCATCATCATCATCATCATCATTCTTATTATCATTATTATTATTATTGTTATTATCATCACTTTCGTCATCGTCATCGTCATCGTCATCATAATTATCTGATATCTGTATCTGTATCTGTATCTGTATCTGTTACTGTATCTGCATTGTATGTGCGTGTATGTGAATTTTTATATTGAATTTATTGTTATGCATTTCTTTAACTTATATACATATGTAATTCATGATTGGATGAATGTGTGCATTTATATGCTTATTTAAAACCACTAGGTTGTTTTTTTCTTCAGTTAACCATCTTTAATAAAGACGACAGGTGTTTTGCTTTAAAGCATAACGATAAATTATCTTGCATTCAACGCAAAACGAGGGTATTTTTTTCCTCGAGCTTATCAACCGCAAACAATAGCATTAAGTATTCTTTTCTTATTTTTTTCGTTTCGTTAAAGCTTTCTTTAAACTTTTTTTTTTTTTAAAGGTTTCTTCTCCTTTCCTTTTTATACCCATTACCGAAGAATCGGGAGTATATTCACTTTATCAAAACGGGTGCAACGCCCAGAAGTAAGCATCGGAGAGCCCACAAAGTATACATATATATTCTTGATCGGCATCAAATTCTAAATCGATTTAATCATGTCCGTCTTTCCGTCTGTATAATGTCTGTTATAAACATTCTCCTGTCTGCAAAAATGGAGCTATCGACTCAAATCAAATTTGTTAGGAGTATTGGAAGTTCCTGGACGAAGGGTGGTATTGAAAATGGGAAGCATACGTCCACAGTACCATGTAAAGTGAGGACGGAGTAGAAAATTGGTTTTTTGCTCATTACTCATAAACTATAACAGATGAATCTACAAAAACTTGAACGCATCTTCTATGGGAGTAGCACCTGTGCAAAAATGGAAGAAAATGACCACGCCTACCCAATACTACAATGTATCAAAATCGAATTTAAGTTTCAATACTTTAATAAGATGCAGAAGCGAACTTCAAAAATTCCATAAAGTATCTAAATGCTTGATCAGTTTCAAATTTGAAATGCACCTAAACATGTTCGCCTGTTCGTCTGTCCATCTGTCTGTCTGCGAAACTCTGTAGTATTTGTGGTAAATGTTCTTCCGTTATTGGAAATTCTTCCGAATTTGGAAATTATCTAAATGCTTTCAGAGAGCACGCCCACAACGCCCACACGCCTGCACGTGTGAGAAAAATTTTTATTTTGAAAATAGAAAAAATCAGTCGCGCCCACGCCGTATTATAGAGCGTGAAAATGTATTTCTTTTACTTGTTTCGTCTCTTCTAGGATGAAACGGTGATGGTCATAAAAGATTCGGTCACGACCGAATATAATTTTCCTACTGCTTCTTTTTTTCGATTTTTTTTAAATCTTAACATTTAACACTTTAATAAACTCTTAACACATATATTTTTTTGCAAGCATACGCATACGTACATGTACGGAATCGAGCATAAAGAAAATTGACGTGCCTTACATAGCACCATGTCGTTACAAACATTAATTATTAGTGAATTTACATTCATGAAACATACGTGCAAGCGTATGTTTGTTTATGTGCAAATATGTACGTGCAAGTGTGTGCATAGAGCGTTTTTATGCTCATTATATGCAAAAGGACAGATACTCCATATAGATCGTAATGGACTTGTGTGTGGCTTTAGAATTAAAACAAAAATGCAACACATACACACAACACTTCCTCTTCATAATGTATAGTGTATATATATAGTGTGACAATATCCATATGAGTACATGCACTCGGACTACTTACATGCAATGAAATAATTCACATATTTTACATTTAATTTTTGTATGCCTGTATGTATGATGAATATGTTAGCACTACATATATGCTACTGAACTAAAGGACATAAAAGCATGCAGAGATTCCATGCTCTATGCCTGGCTTGCCAGATTATTTCATTCTCTTACTACGAGCAGCTAGCTACCTACTGCCTATGGCTACAAAGTAATCTCAAGCAACTCGAAATTGTTTTAAGTAACAAGTGAACGCATTGTAATTAATTCATAACTAATGTTATAACAGCTTTAAGTATACAGATAGCATCGCCATCATAGTGTAGATGTTCTTATAGTACACTGCTTAGCTATTGCATCAAAGACCTACATTTGGTTTTCGTGGATGCTAAATGCCAAAGTTTGTTTCTTATTCATTGTGATAAGAGGAAAAGAAAGGAAGAAAAGAAGAAAAGAATTTTCGGTGTTTACCATCAGAAATCAAATCTAGTTCGACTTTGTTAACATTTCTTGTAAAATAATTTTTTATTTTATATATAAAAAAAAAAAAAAATAAATAAATAAATAAAAAAATAAAAAACATATAAACTGAGAAACTGCGAAACTAAATCCCACACTGGTGATTACGGAAATCACTTAATCTGGCAAGCTTTGAAGCAAGTAACAAAAAACGCTTTTGTATACTAGAGTAATGAACTGCAGGGGTCCTTTGCAAAGCAAACCATTTATTCACTACAGAGTTCATAATAATATGGAAAATATGTGCTTTTTCTTTTTATTTTGTACATCGGTGTATGTGTATTTGTTATAATTAATGTGGGTTTATTATAAATACAAGAACATAGATGGGTGGTAAACTTTGCAGATATTTTCATTTTGATTATTTAAACATCCTTAAGAAATATTTTTGTAAAAATCTTTTAATACAGTAGTAGAATGAAATATTTCTTATTTAATACTTTTGCACGTTTGCGCAAACAAACACATGTTTTCGTAAATTCCTACACAAATGTAAGTGTCTTTGCATTGCTTTCATACGTTCTCCAAGTATCATGCATATCAGGACAAAGAACTTGAATGTGAAAGCATTTCTATAAATAGATTTAATCCCTAAGAAAGGAAAAACGAAAGACGCGGAATGAGGGAAGCGAAGATAAAATTCAACAAAAAGAAAAAAAAAAAAACTTACAATCAATTATGACAGAACTTAGACACTCATCCCGACATCCTAAACATTCGAGAATGGCTTAGTTATTTGTGAATTGCTGACGAATACGACGTACGACCTAACCGCTTAAATTGAAATCCATATGAAATATAATTTTGGGATTGCTATCCCCCGATAATAATTAAGTCAATTGACGGAATTTATTTAAACCTCTCCTCTTCTTCGATTCGGTCATGCTTGTTCATGCTTGCGCTGAACGAAATTGAGAATGAATTGAACTTGTTTTCAGACTAAACGCTAATTCTTAGTTCGCAAGCCCAACCATTAATTATAGTAAGTACATTGCTTTGTCCTAAACAACGTTTTACATATATATTCATTACAAGATATCACAATTTACTATATATTGCGCGATTTTTAATTGTGTAACATTGTTCATAGGGACTCAAGGTTCGGGTGGGAGCGAATGCACTTTTCCAAATTATTTCAATATGGACACTTCTTGAATGTTTAGAATGATGTTTAGAAAGATTTGGTTCTCATCTGAAGAGTTTAAAAGTCGCTTTTCCGACTTCTATATGAAATTATGCTAACACCTTATAATCTGGCACGTAGATAACAGTACAAGGAGCAAATTCGAGACACTAAACTCTATTTAAGAGATACCTTGTTAAAATGGTAGTACAATCGGGCAAGCGGAACAATCAAATATCTCAAACCACCTCGCTTGATAAAAATTATTCATCTATCTTCGCCATGAAGTAAACTTGAACAAGATGAGATCATTTTTTGCATCTCCCCCTTTAATAGGTGTTTTCATAAAGAATAAACTATTCCGCGTTAACACGAATTAATTATTAATATTTTATGAGTTGAAATATAAACAAACTGCGTTAAGTTTGGCCTTTTTTTCGTTGCCTTTCCCGCGCCTCAGCGTCCCATTGTCGAATTTTCCGACAAAAAATTGTTAGTAGGAACTTCGCTGGCATGCCGGCCCGGATGATAGGTGCATAATATATATAGCGATAAGAGAAGGGTCTAGAAGGGTGCAGTCTATTCGTCTCTTCCCATATTTTGCATGGCCTCGCGACGTTTTGAAGTGTTTCAGTTTTTTATTTGTAAGGACTGCATACATACCGTCGCAGTCGGTTTGCTTTGTTCATTACTTCGGAACTGCACCGTATTACGGTTAACTGAATAAATCCTTGAGATTTAAGAATCGCGTGCAGGGTGTGGGGGTAAAAGATCAATCATTTTTTAAAACTTTTACGCAAAACAACTTCAATTGACAATATGTAGGTGTAGGTGTACGTTTGCAAGAACATACATACGCACATAAATTAATGCATTATTTACTCACCGGGGCAGACATGAAAAAATGTTGTTTTTAGCATTTTGGGATATTTTGTATTTAAATTCACTTTTTCTCCTCGTTCTTTTTGTTCGTTTTTGCTTCTTTTGTTTTCTTCTATAATAGTACATTTTTTTGGTGTTGGGTAATGATGCTTTAAAACCTTAAATGGCTAATAACAAATTGGCGTTAAAGTTTTGTTAAACCCAAAAGACAACAGCTAAAGCAATAACGAGGAAGAATAGTTGTGTTCTTTAAAGACCAGAAAAAAACAACCAAAGCTGAATTAGAAAACAAAAACAAGTACACGAAGGCACAAGCAGGAAAATAACATTTAGTTGAAAGCGGATAAATTAAAAAAAAAATTAAAATTGGTTAGTGAAGAATTCGAAATATACACCCTTTCAGTACAAGTCTACCTCGAACTGTTACACGTAAAGCGGCTTAAAAAGGACAGAGAGAACCTGGTAACCTTTGCTGCTCAACATGCCCGCCTTAGATGTTCGTTTCCAACGCACTAAAATACTTAATTAAAGTTTCGAAATTTCATCAAGTTTCAAACTTCAAACTGTTAACTTTTATGTAATTTTTCACGCCCCTCTTTTTCTTAAGCCGCATTAAGTTTTTCTCCGAAACACCAAGATGTTCATTTGAAAGAAGTCTATTTAGTTAAGCAATTTCTTTCTTTTTTTCTTTTTTTTTTTTTTTTGTTGCTTTTTTTCACTTCTTGTTCGCGTAGTATGCGGGCAATGAAAAGAACAACTTTGTCAATGTTTGCTTCTGATTATTAGTGTTTTTGCTCTTTTTCGTTCGAGGCATTTAACGCGAAGTATTTTGTTATTTCTCTCTTTATTTTAAGAAGGGAAGAAGGTTTTTGGAAAATAAGGAGTTAATGTTTTTTTTTTTTTTTTTTTGCAGTTGCTTATTTCAAACACCCCGCTTAACGAATGGAGCAACTTTTAACGAAATAGTTAATCGCTGGTAGAAAAAAATAAGAAAAAAAATTCTTATCCGCATAACCGAGAAAAAGGAATATATTATTGTCAGCGTTCCGTGTGTAGCATTAAAATGTATATTTGAGTCGCTTAGCACCACTGTAACCTAACCTAAAAAGAAAACGTTTCTTGACAACACCTTTCGATAGAGGGAAAAGAAATCGAATGATAATATTTGAGGAGTTTATTAAGCTAAGCCTATAATAAATAATAAATGGTTAGAAAGAAAAAGTTATTTTTGAAAAATATTAAAAGACAGCACCACCGGAGCCATCCTCACGACGAAGCATCTTTAACTTAATAGACTTAATAGACCGCAGCATAGAGTGTAGCTGGTGCCGAATTTGAATTTAAAGAAAAACAATAAAAAAATTGTTCAACCTATGCGCCAATAAATAGCGCAATACGTAGGATATTTTAAAAATTTTAGTTATGACTCGAAAAAAAAAAAAAACAACTTCCGCTTGAGTTTACCTCACGTTAAACGCCCTTCTTCAGAGAATGTCATTTGAAAGGCACTATGAATGAAAAATTATTAAAAACACATTTACGGTTTTGAAATCCGGTTTAAATATCTTTTTTATTATGACGAGTTTTTTATAATTTTTTTTTATTATCAACGCGTAACCCTAGCACCGTAAAATGACTCTCTCACGTTTCACAATTTACGCGTTGAAAGAAAACGAAGAAAGAAAACGTATTCAAGCCAATAGGCGAATTTTACAATCAACGCCGCAGCCTTTATTTGAAACTTTTAATTGCTTGCCCGAAGCACTGAAAGCTCAGCTCTATATCTATCTATCTATCACAGCCGTCTTAGCGGAGCTATGCTACGCATTTTGTTAATAAATGTTCTTAAACGAACATACACACTTTCTAAACATATCTGCTGATGTGCAAGAGAAGTTAGCAGTGCAGACGTAGGGTATTACGATATAACTTCCCCACACATCCACGAAACCATTTGAGCCGAGCAGCCTTTCGATCAAGGATTACGTCGACAGTGCAACAATAAATCGAGAATATTGCAGCTTTCCGCGTTGCTTGGCCGTTACTTTCAGCAACAATAACACATTGCGTACACACGATAAAAAATTTTCTCGAATAATTTAATCTTTTATGGGTTATTTTACTTGAGACCAAGCTAACCCTAACTGGGAAAATAAATTCATATTATTATTAACAATAATCTCTTAGAGTACAGCACAGTATCTATAAACAATTATAAACCACTGCATGATAACTTAGGATTACAGGAGTTCCAGATGATAACATGGTATCAAGTACTAGCCCGGTGCAGACATCATCCGTCTATCTTTATAAAATCTCTTGAGCTCACTATATCATCAGAGAGAGCAGATAGTAAGTAATGCCTAACAAAAGGAAACTCCTGATGCAATTATCAAATGCAAATATCATGAAATGACGCATACAATCAGTTTATAAGAGTGTGATGCACTGACACATATGTTATAGAACTTACTTCGCAAGCTTGCTGTGCGCGTGCTAACAACAATTGACTCATTACTCGCAGGCAACTAATTGCACATTTTGACAGTGCTAATAAAAGACCGCCTTGAATATGCAAGGTATCCACGCACTAGCAATAGAGGATCTAACGAACGGGAATTTATCATACAAATAACTCGGGGTATGGGTATGGGTATGGGTATGGGTATGGGTAAGGGTATGGTAATTAAATTTCCAACATTTAAGTGAACCGATAAATTATTATCAAGAATTGTTGAGCAACACAATCATGGCCTATGGTGCAAGCCTATCTCGCCTACTCACTTGCTGTTCCTTGCATAGGAAAGTATGAAAATTTAGTTTTGTTGTGGTTTTCTTTTTATTTCAGGAATGTGGTCGATAACAAAAATTCCGTCACAGCCGAATGTAATTTTCCCGATCTTTTAATATCTTCTTACAAATAATTCGAAATCGAAATATATATACTTTGGGTATAATGTTTCGCTTATAATGTATAGCTTGCCTGGATCAACTTCCTGTCGACTTCCTATCCAAGACACGAGATTCCTTTGTGACTGTGAGCCCGTGACGCTCATCGTGATATGATTCGTTATTAAAACAGGTAGCGATTGAATCAATCCAAAAATCAAAATCATTTAAAAAATATTTAAGTGCAGTCGATACCATTTATACACGATTAGAACAAATAGTGGATCACGGCGCAATGAACTAAAATTAAGTGAAAGCGATAGGAGTGTGTGATCTCCTCTTAGGGTAATTATTGTTTGGTCATACTTCTGACAATGCGACAGATCCCTTTAAAATTATCTAATTAGTACCGGGTACGACTCAGAATGATGGGCTCTCATACACACAAAATACAATAATCTAAGGTGGAGGGGGGGTGTTAACAATTCTTACTTCGATAAATCGCAGAGCTGGATATCGGAAAGTTATTCAGTTATTTGCGTAATTTATTTTTAAAAGTCCCTTAAAACAAATGCGTTACCAAAATAAAGCGAATAAAATCGCTGGTTAATTGATCAAAAAAGTCTCACTCACTTCACATTCACATTTATAAACATGAAAAATTAAAGAAAAAAAAAAAATGTTCTTATTTCTTCAAAGAAAAAAAAAAAAAAAACAACAAATTTTTTCCTTCACATTCTTAGAACAATTAAAGGGTACTTCCGGTTTCCTTATTGTACAATATTCGGGCGATTGGCTTCTATATCAAGAAATTTATCCTAATTTTTTAATTTTTCAATTTATAGCAGACTTACAATGCAGCAAACGCAACGAAATGGACATTTGGATTGAGGTGTTTCTACGCCAGGTCATAAATCATTCATTAGCTGGTTGATTAAGACCGATTAAGATGTACATACGTGATAACTATCGATTCTGAACGATTTTTTCTTAGAAATATTTATAAAGAAAACTTGCTCTCATATAATCAGCGGTGTTGTGCTAATTTTTTTTTTTACCGGAACGCGTATATATAATTATATAGACAGGGATAGACTGGAAACCAACATCTGGAAATTCTAGTTCACAACAAATGTATAAGAAAAATTCTTAGCATTAGCGGCAGGCCCATTTGGGTATGGCAATAAACTATACCAGGGATGAGTAACGTACGGTCCGCTTGCACTAAAATTTATGTATGAAATCTTTACTTTTTTAAAATTTTATATTTTTTTCTTCTAATGTTCATTATAATTTCTCGTTATCAGAAATGATTTTTAGTTCCGGAACGCGTTCCTGTCCAAAAAGGAAGTACCGGAACGACGTTCCGGAGCGTTCCGGCTCGACAACACCACTGCATATAATGTACATAATAAAATTTTTCTTTTTCCTTTCTCTGAATCCAAAGAAACATTCGAATATTCGTTTACCACTGTTAGGGCCGCTTAAGAGAGTTGAACGCTTGTGCACAATTGAACTATGTATTATTATATATAATATCTCGAAGACATTGTTCTTCTTCTTTCTTCGTTTCCAAAAATTCTAGTTTGGAATAAATCTTGAAAGGAATTTTATATTTTACTGCGCCGTACTACGCAGAGCGAATATGATTTATCCACTTGGTACACATGGCATATTCCATCGCAAATACATTATACATATTATGTGTCGTACACATTTGAAACCAAATAATTTATATATGGTTATCCGCAATATGTTGACTGTTTTTTTAATGATGCTCTAAAATTTTAAGGCTACGGAGAAGGCTAAGGAGAAGGCTTCAAATTATCTCACATTTTTTTAGAAGTAAGAGCGAACCGTTAGCCCGAATTAAATTAGTTATTGAACATATTCGGACGAATGAGAGAAAGTTTTCACATCGCAATATCCATAATTCGATCGAGAGACACATGTTATGAGGCCCAGCCCCTATGTATTCCCTTTAAGGAGTTCATTCAAAGTTAATAAGAAAAATTTTATATATTCCACGATGATCCTGATGTGTAAATGCATCGTAAAATGTGTCCTCTGTTTGACTATAAAACATGCAAGTTTAGAAAAATCCAACAACAACATCTTACATCTCTTGTATGTATAAAGAAATGTTTAGCCGTATGAAAACCTTGACGTCGCAAATCGTTTTCCGATGATACTCTAGAGAATATATTTGCACAGAGGAAATGCGCGCACATTTTAGCTGATATTTGTCGTCTTTTTTTTTTCTTTTTTTTTTTTTTTGGTTATAATTTTTGAAAACACAAAAACGTATTTTGTTGTTTTGCAAACTTTACCATATAATGCTTTCAAATCTGCAGACAACGTTCATGTGAAAGACATTTTATGCTTATGCTTGTATGATATAAGTGGAAACATATATTTTAACCAAATTTGGTTATTGTAGCGAAAAGAAAAGCACAAAAGCAATTGTGCTCAGCTTAAGCAGAATATTACAGGCTTATCATTTAAGTTGTTATTAAAAAAAATGAAAACAAAACGGACGGGACGAGGAACGAGGCATGAATAAAGCAACAGAAAAAGTTAGTAAAGTAAGACCACAACTTCTGAGCCTCGAGGCTTACATGCAAAAATTTCAAACATTCAGAGACTTGGTTAAAAGCCAATGAATGGATTTTTCAGATTTTTAAATGAGTGCTTTTCTTACTTAGGTAAGAAGATTTAAAATGCTCGGAAAATGAAAAGACAAAAATTTATGTATGGCTGTGATCAAATTCTTGATACCCATCATCTTGAACCTAATCATAAACATTGCAATTACGGAAGTTTAGAGTACTTGGTTAAAATAATTGCATTATTGTTGTTATTATTATTAATTTGGTAAGACAAATAATGAATACTAAGGCTAAGCTCTTAAGGCCGTAGCATCTATTGAGTTGTTAGTCGAGATCTTTTGCCTGCTCGGCTACTTAGGCGGATAACATCTGTGTTGAGTGTCAGAGCTATGTTTAGATTTTAAGTTATAGTTTCTTCGCTATCGCTAGCGTGGCCATGGCCGGACCAAGCCCAGGTGCAAGCTTAGTCTATAATCATTTGTTAACAACTTCAACTTCATTTCTGTCTTCATCTCCATTTCTATCTCTGTTTCTTTCTGTATTTCTCCTTTTATCTTTATCGGTACCTCTTTATCTACGTTTATCTCTATCTCTGTCGGCATCCTTGTCGCTACTTTTATTTATGGTATATATTCATCTATTTATTCCAACAACGAACCCAGTCAAGTCAAGAAATATTGCATTTTATAGAATGTCATCCTGCTGCCATGATAAACATACGACAGAAATATCAGGTTACAATTCTCTATGGGAAATTTCAAGTGTGACGAGATCAATCAAGTGTAGGACAGATAAGAAAACTTGGCTTATACTCTGTGTTCTTATCTTATTTCATCATCTTGCGGATTTTCATTTCGGGACGATGCAAGGGGAACACAAAATCGTATAATATTCTCTTTTCTGCTAAAAGTGATATCACGCCTAAGAGAAAATGAACGAATTTAAGCCAAGCTGCTGGGTCAGTTGGTCCTGCTTGTCTTTTTGAGTTAAGCACACGTTACGTTCATCGTATGTATATACGTGACCTCAAAAATGATCACTTTGTGATCGATCCATCTATCGGTACCTGATTAAGCCTATCTAGAGTAGATATCAATCTGGAATTTAAGATAATTTTTAGTCAGATTTATTTGAAGATTATGCTTTTTGCGGCTTAGTGACACGATCATCATAATAAATAAAACTTTGTATGATTGCGATTCGAAAAGAATTGTGTGGCTACTCATACATAGTTCGCTGCAAAGACAATAAATATATAGTTTCCGTACTTATTTCTTTCATCTTTATTGAATGTTAGTTAGTATTTCGTAAGTTTTGGCATTTTCTCCATTATTTAATTTCCATCTTTAACATTTGCATAAATAAGTGGGGAGAAAACAAAAACGAACACTTGAACCATGTTGCAAAGCCTTGCGACACGCTGTAGTTACTATTTGACAAGTACAACAATATGTCAACATCAGCTACAATATAAGCAGAGAGCTAGTAATACCATAAAGAGCAACAGCAATAACAACAACAGCCAGTATCTTAAAAAAGAAGCAAATTTGTTTACTTAACAAAACAGAGAAGAAAAAAACCAGAAAATAATGTTTCGTTGTAGGAGTCATTGGGGTTAAACGCGTCAACAGAGAGCAGAGTGCACAGTGTTGTGAGAAATAGAAAAAGTATAAGAAAGTAAGTAAGTAAGTAAGTAAGTAAGTAAATAAATATTTGAAAACGCGTGCGAAAAGCTCATCCCCGAAAGAACTCGTTTTTTTGCTAAATTAATATTTAAATGAATAAGTTTCTCATTTTCATAAAATCAATCAAAATTTACTTAAGGCGTAGAACAACGTTTGTTAAAAGATCCGACGAAAAAAATTTGCAAAATTAATGCAATTTGCTTTTCAATTATCCGTTTGACCCACAGTAAAACAATAAAGTTGGCTGTTTGGCCTGCGGGCTTGCAATTCAATGAGTATCGTGTTTACTTAGCCGCATACTCAGACAGCTACCGCGTCCATGCGTGTAAAGTGTGCAACGATGTACGAACGTAAAATGCTTGTATTCTGCGCGGACTGGTATATAAATATTGTTGATGAGGCTGATAAAAGAGCGAGGCAAAAAGACAAAAAAAAAAGAAAAAAGAAAAAGATAACATTTCATAATATTGTCAACATATTTGTCCAAAATTGTTTGTTGACAGCGGCAATAATAATCGCCCGAATGATTAAACTTCCGGTATGAGCGGCTATACAGGGCATGTTTGTTTGTTTGTAAATCTTTTTATTAATTTTATTTAATCATTATCTGCCCGAACGGCCGGGCAGGCAAAGAGTCAGCGTCGATTAACGAAGCAATGGGCGTGGGTTCAAATCTCCCATTGCGGTAGAGTTCTCAATAAATCCGATAGCTTTAGATGCTATCTAAAAATTTATTTTCTCGTTAAATTAATAGCAATCATAATAATAATGATATTTAAGCATCATATAAACAATGAAATCCTATAATGAAAAGGTGGGTGGAGGGGAGAGCGGAGAAAGCTATATTGGCCTTCATTTTACCCACTTGGGCTCTCTAGAAGTTTCCAAATCTTATGATAAAATCTCACTTTCAATTGCAAAATGTTTACTGAAGAACCTAACTTGGGTTTAATAAAATTTCTCACTTCATTGCGGTAAAAATTCGATATTGTGAACACTTGGTGCGAAAGTCTGAATTACACGTTAACATAATCAACGGTGGTCGATATGCATGTTAGATAGAATTGAAAAAAAGAACCGTTAATTTAACGGTTACCGTAGATCTAATGTTAAAAGACCAAAATATGTCTAGAATAAGTAAAAAAGTTTAACTCACGATCTGTAAGGACTAGTGAAATAAAATTTGATAAATCATTTTGTGGGTCCATCTAAAAGGGTAGGACTAAAACGCCAAAATTTAACAAATTATTTGCAATTTTAATGTCATGAATTAAATTAATACGTGAGTGTGTGTGTGTGTGTGTGTGTGTGTGTGTGTGTGTGTGAATGAGTGGGTGGGTGTGTGTCAAAGAGCCGTCCTAAGTTGAATATAATATCTTTGCTTGTTTTGTCCGTAAATTCTTATTTTATTCAAGATTTCTTATAATAACCCCTTCTTTCCGATCAATAGTTTCACAATTTGACACAAGCAACAACAAAGTATAACTCCTATGGTGAGAGTAAAAGTAATGATAATCTTACGACCACCTGATATGTGAGGCATTCTATTAAGACCTATGAAAAATATTACACGGATGTTGAGGGCGAGCTAGCTTTGTTCAACGAAGCCTAATGAAGTTAAAAAAAAAAGAATTAAAATAATAATTCCAAAGTTAGTCGGACACTGCTTTGTGTGCAACTAGTTCTTCCCAGTACAGTTAATACAAAAATTGTTATTTAGATTTTATATCTGGAACATCATTTATTATATATATGAGCGTAAGATTCTGAATATTGTTGTTTGTGTCGCAGTTGCAAAAAAACGTGAAGGTGCGCTATCCATCCGCTATACACCCTATACAGCCTCAAAGGCCGCCAAAACTTATGGCAACAGAATGTATTTTTATTTATTTACACAAAATCCAATAATAATTTTAATTGCGAAAACGATTATTTCCAACACATCGTTACCGTGCTGGATATCCAATATTTCTCTAAGATAAAATATAGTTTTCTTAGTTATTTCTGCTTAAAATCTATAAATAACTTTTCTTGTAATTCCGTCACGTACATGCATAATAAATTGGATGAGAAAGTGATCATCATAACGCAGACATATATATTAATGGGGTATTATTTCTTGATCAGAAAACTTAAGACGTCTGCTTTAGGTTTTCCAATATCATTCATTTATATGATAAATGAATGAATCAATATCGTTGCTCGTTGTTCGGTAACTTTTTAATAATTTCTTCCAAACTGTGGATCGATATCTTAATGAAAATCGAACATGGATTAGTTAGATGTGGAAGGGAAGCAGCAAAGGTTGTGATAATCTTTTCAATTTCAGCACCTAAATTTTTGACATATTTCTAAACTGACGTCATCGCTATCGATTTCGTTTAGAGCAACATCATACGCCTTAAATGAATTGCACACATATCGCGATAATCTTTCATAAAAACATAACACGACTTTCACAACTTTTTCTTCTCATCATCATGTGCTCATGTGCAGAACATCCTAGTGATTCTAAATGGTACTTACAATTAGTTCACAATTTAAAAACCATTTACAATCTTTACTATTCGCAGTCCACAAGTGATCATGTATCGCGTGAACCGTTATAATTAACTTTTTCATTGAAATGCCGCGGAAAGTTTAATATTAATTATTGGAACTGTCATCAATAATTTGTCTCAAAAAACAAAAAAAAAAAAAAAAAAAAATTATAAAATGCATTAACTTGAAATTGTTGTTGGAAAGTCTCCAACTGAAATGGTAATATATGAAAATCACTGAACCGTAATTAATAAATTATTCATAGTGTTGCACGAAAGAATAGTAAGAAAACGTTATTTACATGTAAATGGTATGCTAGACAATTCAATCTCAATCGCCTTTGTTTTGTTTTGCACTGCAATTTAAATGGAAGCCTTAAAGATTAGGTAAAGCTAAACCGTCTTATGGTTTATTATTTTTATTATTATTATTATTATTATTATTATTATTATTTTATTCGTTTTGCAATTAATTGCCATTGTTGTTGTTCGTTTTAATTCAAATGAATTATCGCTTTTTTTGAAGCTTCCGAAATTTTACTGGGAATTTGAAAAATTACTTAATTAGAGTTTTTTTTTTTTCTTGTTACAGTTTTTGCTGGCTTGTGCGTTATACTTTTCGAATGCTTTTCGGTTTACATGCATGAACAGGTTCCTTTCTGTTGTCCTCTTTCAAGAACCTCAAAGAGGTTTAGACGACCAGGAAGTCTAGTCTTTAAAGTCGCGTATTCACGTAGTTTGATCAGATATTGTAAAATTCATTCAGGAAAACATTGAATTGGATTAAGACAAACCACATTTATGCAACATTCACCAGTTTCTGCTTTCTACCTACTTCACTTGTCTGTCTGTCTGTACAACCACTTCTATTCTTATTAAATATGATACCGCAACGAGTAATCGCAAGAGAGGCATTGTTTGTGGCCTTAACTCGGAATTCATATGCTGTCAGAAAGACGAAAAAAAAAAAAGTAATGGTCCACGATGTGCAATAGTTTGACCCAATAGTTTCTTACATACTTCGTTTAACTGAAAATTCAAGTTTATTAAAAATCTTTTTGACGACTTAATTTGAATTGAAATGTCGACAAATGTCAGTGGGTATCCACGATTCGACGCATAGCGATGATACATTTCATATACGTTTACGGATTCCACTCACTTACTTTTCGAGAATCTTATGATCAAATATCTATAAGAATCGAGAATGATTTGCTATACGTTTTGTACGTTTTTTTAATTGTTCGTAGAGCAGACGATTGAAGTTTGGTATATATATAAAAAATTCTGCTCACTGCAAATTGCATTGAAAAGAGTTATATCGTAGAGGTATATCGTATCATAGTTATGTGTACTTTTAACGAAAAAAAACCTTGGCCCAAGGTAGAGGCAGATTTTTAATATTCACTCACCATATTTGATTGTGACTCATTCTTGCCTCACTTGATAAAGTCCAGTGCAATTAGGCAAAAATATCTGGCAATCCACCAAAAGATTCAGACTCGATTTCTGGTCTGGTAGACCATAGGTAGTTATGTGATAATGTATAAAATTTGGGAAATAACTTATGAAGCACATTACACGGTATCGTCGATTTTATATGAATTTGAAATTAAATTTCTATATACTTGTCTTTCGAGCCTAATCTGAAGAGCCTTGCAAGTAGCAATACAATGCAGAATTTGTCCTGTCGAGAGTGAATTGATTATGCTATCCCCGCTGATGAAGCTCATACAGCTTGTGGAATTTTGCGGTGTTCATTTCAATGCAGTACAAATTTTTCGCAAAGCTAATAGACTCGTCCTATCAAAGGCTTAAAAAGGAAAATAAACGAAGAGCTACTCGTCAGCAGTCGGAAACAATACTTTTTATTGTTTTCTGAACACAATTGAAATACTTGCCTGCACATACACATGAAAAGATTCTCTTCTCTCTCCATTCATTCATGCATGCTACACTACTACAAGTAAATGATTAAATGCTCCACTATAACCAAAAAAAAAACAAATGAATAAAATAAATAAGCGGCAGATTAGTAAACAATTGTCCTTTAATGGTAACAGGAGAGTAAAATAGAATACTTGGAGGCTATCTGAAGGTTCAAATCAAGTTGCAACAAGGCAAAGTATTTTAGGCATTCATCCTTATAAAGAACTCATTCATATTGCGTGCTGTTCTAAATTTTGACTTAAACTCGCCCCAAATTATTTTATTTATTATTTCGCTTAATATGCAATGCTTTTCTAATTTGAATGCGAACACCAGGAAATTAAGTTATCGACAGTATTATGGTAGAGATATGAATAGTATAATATTAAATTCTGTAGCACAACGTCAGTGTTCTCGATTATTTTCCTTTTATTGTTTGCTACTTTTGGGGTAAAATCAAAACCAGTCTCAAGTATTCCTATACTTCTACACACTAACTTCAACTCAAGTTGAATTGTCTACTGCTAAGAAAGAAGAAAAAAAAAAAAAAAAAAAAANAAAAAAAAAAAATAACAAGAAAGAAAAAATCCCAAAATAAAAACCAGAAATTATTTGTAAGCTGAAGACGAGGTGAACGAAAAACTCTCTGAAAAATAAAGAGAAATGACTTGTACAGAGTTTTACATGAACAAGATATTTTTAGTTCTGCCATCAAACGATGGCCTCATGTTAGTTAGTTAGTCGCATTTGTAACACCTAAACATGTACCGCAAAACGCCATGCAACCGTTTATCTCTTGCTCGACTGCTCAAGTTCGTGAAGCGTCTCTATCGATACATATAGCACTTGTTATCTTCATAACTAAGTTGCATAAGTTAAGTCGGAAAATGAGCGCGGTTTGGCCAGTCGAAAACCTAAATTCCGTTTATCACTGCCAGTGTAGTAGTGCTAGCTCATCTGAAATAAGGGCTGCAATTATCCGATTGTTTTAGCTGAAGGCTGTCTACAATTGATTTCAATCTTGTAAGACATCTGCATGTTCATTCAGTCAGTATTCTATTTGCATTCATCTTCTTCATTGTCTCCTATGCTAAAAAGATATAGCTATTCGATCATTTAACATCTTACTCCTCTTATAGGACCATGTATTTGTTGTGTGTTCACAGCTCTTAGCACAATGCTTAGAGATATATTTTATAGAACATTTGCAAAGACTATGCTAAGCAGTTAAACGTAATAAAATTTTACATTTATGTTTAAGTTGCAGATGGGAATCGAAGGGTTTGGTTTTTACGTAAAGAAAATTAATTTAACGTTCCTGAGCTGCTTTTGATAAATAAAAAATTTTCCTTTCTTCAGATGCCTTCGTTGCCATTGTTTATGCTGCTATGAGAAAAGAGGGACAACAAGAAGCACTTACTTCATCAATCATATATATATGCATACATATATAGGGTGATGACAGTGAAGTGTGGTCTCAATTTATTAAACCAAAAGTATTTGCCACAATTACTTGCGTCACTGTACTATTAGTTGTATTGATATTGTTGTTGAACACGAAGAAATAAGACGCCAAACAGTGTTTTAAACATCAGAATATTTGAACGAAATTAAGTTAAATGAATGAATTTTCGACTTCGGAAAATGTTTAATTATAATAATTCGTTAAGAGTTGTAACGCTTCCGATTTGCTTGCGGCGAAAACTCAAAACTTAAAGTAAAATGTACACAACTTCGAAGCTGCAAGTTACCAGAAAAGGTGACATTAGTGGGAGACTCAAAGGATTCAATTTCCTTTGGATGGATGTGAAAAAATTTGGAACCAAATTAGTCTCGTTAGAGAAAGCACTGACTGATTGTGGCACTATTTCCAGCGGATGAATGAACAAAAGATAGAACGTTTGATCCTCTTTCATAAGAAAACAATTGAAAAGAAAAAAATGGCCTCTTGCTTAATGTATCTGCATCTGAAGGTCAATCAAAGGTTAACTTTAGAATTCATGACACGATTCGAAACGAGGTTGACATGCATAATCGATATCCAATTTCAAAGTCGGCGGCAATATATTCTTAAACTGCCCGCCGAAACGAGAAACGAGATTCAAATAAATGCTCTAAAGATTTCTTAGACAGTTCCGATGAGTTTTTCACTCATCATCATTTGAAGGGATGATGATGCCTTAGCTCACAGTCATGCAAATGAGAAGAGAAATTGAATCTCAAGGTTTTCATAAACTCTTAGTCGATTGGTGGAGGTCGACTTTGCAGCTGGGTCGTGACCAAAATAAATAGACAAATAGAAAATCGAAGAAAAAATAGCATTTTTTTTTTATTTTTTTTTTTTTTTTATATAATATAATGATTATGCGAGATTCATCTTAAGATGATTGTTATTTTCCTGCTGGTTAGCCTAGACAAAGTTATTTGAAAGTTATTTGTTCAAGGAGGAAAGCTTGTTAATAGCTTTGCTACAATTACATGGTTAAGGAACAAATTTGATTCGTTTCCGCTCTGAAAAGCAGTTAAGGTAATTAATTCTCCCCTTGAACGTTGGCGTAACGATGATTATTCGTTAAGGGATTAATTCTGAAGTACGCCAACTAAGATTCTTATTAAAAAATGCTTTTACGAACAGTTATTTAAAGAAATGATTGCGATGCTGTAAGAGAAAAGCAAAAAACAAAATCTCAATTCTTATTATTTTAGTATTTATTATGGGTTCCTCTTGCAATATGCAATGCTTTGAAAGGGTAGCTAGCTGGCAAAAGGAGAATATTGAACTAATTACAAATGCGATTTTTTTTTTCTATTGATACCACGGTTTGCCATTACGTGTATGTAGTGCAACATATCATTATTAGTTTTGCTTCAGAATATATAACCAACCATACGAAAGTACTCTTTAACATTACACATCCTCTGCATAAAGCAAGAACATTAAAAGAACTGGTTTCAGTAACTGTCGCATTGTAAAACAATCACAATTTCATTCTTCTCCTCAAAAATTTCTGTATAATAATTGAAAACTCATTACTAAACAGTCGAACTCTTAACGAAACATTCCAAGAACAGAACCTTAAAGGAAAGAAGACCTAGTAAGAGAGCACACGGTTAAGACGTAGCATTTATTCTACATCTCTTCGTTGGTCATATATTGTTTACGCTATTATGTACGTTAGATAATATATTTAATAATAAGCACAAATAAGAATAAAAAGAGTTTTGAATAATAAAGAAAATGTTCGTTCAAAAAAAAAAAAAAAAAAAAAAAGAAAGAAAAAAAAAACGATGAAACATTGAATTGATTATCAACGATCTCAGGTGGAAAGATACGATTCAATAATAAGAAGTAACAAAATTATATTCGAATGGGGCCGAATCTCACATACCCATCCAACGCTATAAAAATCTTTGGCGCCCATGCACTTGTGTTGGAAAACAGAAAATTCTTGTAACATTTGTAACATTGTGCGGGCATGGCCGATTTTTCCATTTTTACACATAAATAGTAGAGTTTAGCGTAAAGCAAATTCAAGCGTAGAAAATTTCAACGTTCTGTCGTTCATAATTTGTGAGTAACGATCGATGCGGGCTTGTGCTCTAACCAATTTAACCCATGCGTGCAGAAGCTTCCAATGTTTCCAGAATATATATATATATATATATATATACGTTATAGGGTCTTGGAGCTTACTTTCGGGTGTTGCAAACATTATGACAAAATGAGTATACCCGCCTCTTTCAGTGGTGGGTATAAAAATGGTATAGAAAAGCCGCTGAAATTAAACACGAAGCAAAATTAAAACCGCAACAACAGTTTCTATGTACCAGCAGCAGCAGAGGAGGAAAACTGAACCCTTTCGTATGAAAAAATCAAAACAAAATGAAATAAATTTTAAAGATGTTTATCAGTGAAATAGATGAGTACGTGTGTCGTAACTACAATTGGCAGCGGTAGAATGTGTGGTAGCATTTCAAGACGACAGGAGACAGCCATCAACGTCCTTTGAATTGAAACTCGTTTGTTTGGTTCAACTGGGTTTCTTTTTCTTTTTCTTTTCTTTTCATTTTTTTTTTTTTTTATTTTTTATTTTTGTTTGCCTTTTCTTTTTTCTTTTTCTTTTTTTTTGGCATATGTCTATAATTTTCACTTACAATGCTTGGTTTCTGGGGACGTCGCTAGCAAGTATTTCTTTGCGCGCAATCCTGTTGTAGTATCGATCATTAAATAGTTAACTTCGTTCCCTTTTAAGATGAATTCCACTTCCTTTTAAGGTAAGGCAAAGCAAAAATTGCTTATAATCGCAAATGAAAAAAGTTTTTTTTTTCAAAATTTTTTCGTCGTAAGCGAACTAGGAAAGGATGCATACCGTTATTACGATACCATAAATTTCATAACTATTAAGACTTAAAGGTACGGAGAGGACTCATTTAAAGTCAGAAGTTTTGCATTATTAAAGCAAAAAAATTACTACCATTACGGTATCTTTACGAACGGTTGCTTCTTTACTATCAGCAAAAATCTGCAGAAGTCTCTATCACTCGGCGCACTATTCAGAGTAATTTTTTTAAATGCATTTAAGGACATTTTAGCTCTGATATACTGCATTAACTTGAAGTCCAACGAGAAATTCCACTGTTCATAACTGTTTTCCACTTGTTGTTGATCTAAAACGGTTAACGGCTTAAAAATGTCTTACACAGTAACGGAAAAGTTTGTAACGGGCGGAAATACGGAAATTGTAAAAAAAGCGTCCAACTATGTACGAAATTCGAAAAGTCTAATTGACGAGTTAAAACAAAGTGTGAGGATCAGTGCTGTTCCTAGAAATGTTTTATAGAATGTGTTTAGCTCTTGTGTGAGATAAAAATGATTAGATTTGAAATTTTGAACATAGCTTTGGATGAATGGACATCTGGAAATCTGAAAGAAATGCTGCGCAAGAAAACGAAAATATTTTCAAATATCTTACAATTCTGAGTTGTCCGTCGAGGACAGATATGTTCATTCAATTGACATATATTTCATATATTCATTCATTGTGACGGTCAATTGGGAGTGGACATCTATGCTGAGATGAATCTACCTTAGTATTTTACTACGGTAAGGTAAAGGCAAAGGGAAAGCGAGTAGTAAATTTTATTAAACGCTTTGAAAACGCTTGTTAGCAAAGAAAAAGATATATATATATAAAAACGAAAGCCGGAAAAGAAAACATATATGACTTGGCCAAAATCTTCTAATATTCAATATATCACATTGCTGGACAGATAGTCCAACTCAGATACACCATTTATCTACTTGCGACGGCATTCGCTCTGCATATTTTCAGTCTTGAACGATTTTTAATACGAAATTGTCAGTAGGATTTCTTTTGACTTCATAAGCACTTGTTTTTCTCTAACGTCATCTGTTTGTTAATTGGATTTTAAATTTGTTCCTAGAAATTTCTGCGCAATTATCGGGTCCAAAATTATCAAATCGAATAAAAAGCCATCATTTTTAATGGGTGGCCGGCCAATCATTTTTAGCACAAAAGTTCACGCACTAAAATAATGAGGAACAAGTAAAAAAATGATTGTCATTCAAAGTTGATTAGTAGTAAACACTTTCAACTACTGCGCATTACTAGTACAGTTAATCATTCACTTGCGTAATAACGCATCAAAAATGATGTTCTTACATTAATTTAGTGCGCCGCCTTAGAATTTCTTAGCGATTTGTCGAGAAATTTCGAAAATTGCATTCCTTTTCCATATAACTTTTTAAGTATTATGTCAGGCGTTGTATGGGCAGTGGCTGCAAAAGTAATCCGATCCAATCCGATCCGATTTTCGATAGGGTTGATTTTGCTGCGTCAAAACTCGCCCGCGTACTAAATTTCTTCACAATATCTTCAAAATTGTCACCTTAAGATTGAATACAAATATGTATGGACAGACGGACAAGTTTCAAACGATCCTGTATCGATGGGTATAATAAAAGTTGGGTTTATCTTAAGTCCTTCTGGCCATTACATACATCCACAACGCAAACTTAATGTACCCTCCGCCAATAGTGGTGTTGAGGATAGCAATACTTACTTGAAAATGTGTTGGGTAAGTGCATAGAATCGAAGATGAACGTTAGAAAAAAAAGTATATTTTTTTTTTACTCTGCTTTATGTCTACCCACATACCGTAGGTCATTATAAAACACATTCAGAGTTAGTCAATTGGAAGAAGACGTAGATAGACTTTAGATTTTAGGTTGACGACGAAGGATAATTGGTTTGGTAATGTTTAAAAAAAAATAAGTAAATAAATAAAAAAAGTTGAGCGACACCTGACAACCTCTTTAGCAAATCTGGACGTAAGCTTTAAGGAATTTTAAAAAACTTTACCAAAGTAACGCTTAAATAAAGTAATTATTGCGTTTTTGTAACCTTAACGAAAATGCATTTCTCCGCACTGCATATCTTTACGTCAAACTAACGATCATATTATATTAAAATAATTGTAGTAATTTGTTACTCTTTGTAGAGAGTTGAAATCTGAAAGAAAAAAAAGCAAAAAAAATAAAAATTGTATAAACTATTAGAGCAATTGGAGGCCTCTTCATTCGCTGAGTTCCATTTCAACGCTACAGCGCGAACTAGTTTAGATGAAAATATTCTGTCCTCGTTTCTTTTTTTTTTTTTGCTCATTTCAAGTCATGTAATAATTTCATTTAAGTCTGATAAATTTCCAACACATGCCATAACATGACGTAAACATATCAACTGAACTGAACAAAATGCTCTAACTCTTCCTATATTCTAGATCTTCTTGCTTGCTGCCCCATCCCCCCCCTCTCAAAGCTTAATGCTTCAAGTCAAGCTTTTGTATAAATCATCTGAATCTGTCCATGTTGAGGTGCTTTCATTTAATTATAAATCATTATTATGAGAAATTATGTTCTAAGTCTTAAGTACACTAAAAAAAAAAAAAAATAAATAAATAAATAAATAAAAAATTTTGCATTATCCACATGCCGTGATATAAACAATTATACTAAATACATTTTTTTATATAAATTTATTTATTTTTTTTTTTTGTTTATTAATTTTCGTTGTTTTTCTCGTAAAAAACTAAATTGAGTCTAGAAAAGGCTGCGTATTGTTTACTTTAAATTGAGAAACTGCACGAAAAAAGACAAAATTAAATGTAGTTAGGGTGGGACGATCTTGCACACGTTCCGAGTAAAGCAGAAATACGCAATGAAATTAAATGGAACGTGTTGATTCTTTGGAATTAATTTTTCACATGAATGGTGAAATAAATTAGTTCAAGTTTTCTTTGCCGTTCTTGTTTTTGTTTTTGTTCTTGTTATTGTTGTTGTTGTTGTTGTTGGTGTTTTTGTTTGCCTTAACTTCTTTTCTCAGCATGTGTAAGCAGAGACCTGACATTCATTATAAACCAAGTTCGTGTGCATGCTTTGCACTTAATCGGGTATCAGAAGTTTATATTGCATATTCACGCACACGCATACGCTCGAACATACGCACACACACACACACACACACACACACACACCTTCACAGAAACGCTTATAACAATGTATACTTAGTTAACAGAACTTTAAAGCCATTGTATGTAAAGTGTTTTTTAGTGGCAATGCTTTAGTGGCAATGGCTGATGCTGCTCGTGGTCCGACTTCAAAACTTCATCTGTCGTATGCATGCGTGTGTGTAAAGCATTTTAAAATGCGCGTATTAATTATAAGGAATGCCGTTAGTTAACTAGTAATATATCACACGTTCACACAAAATCCGTATGTGTCTTATATCTAATATGTAAAGCATTAAATCAAGATCGACAAAGGCTATCACGCGCTGTGTAAACACGTCTTGAAATCACTGAACTTACTTAAATGAACATAATTATATTAAGTTAAGGTGAATTGTAGATAATTGATGTAAACGCTCTGCACAATAAAATCTATTCGATCCAATCTAGTGTACTAACTATTCTTCTGTAAAAGCTAAGCCATTGTTATTGGGGAGCCCAGTAGAACCTGAGTTTCAAAGGGTTTTACTATACATGTAAAGCATTAGTAGGGCAATATTTTTTTGAATCACGTCTATGTCGAAATTTGACTTATAGTCAATAAATTCAAAAGAGTTTGTGTCTTTGTTTGAATTTTTTCGAATTTCAAGAGGTGTGAGCATACGAACGAAGATACTGACAGAAAGATGGCATATATTAGACTCGAAATTTTACATTCACAAAATTATGTCTACAAGCGTCGGTAATATGTTACGTTGGGAATAATGTTAACCAGACAAACTGACGTCCTTTGCGAAAGGAGAAGGCAAAATGAACTTAACGAACAACGTTAAACTAATCAAACTGCTACCAATTACTATCTGTTGCAAAAACACACACACACATACATTTATATATATAAATGTACATATAATGGGTGTGCAAATAAATTCTGTAATTGAAATGAACGCGTACGTGATGCGCTTAGTTTTTCCGAAGTATAAAGCCATGCATATCTTTCACGATTCTTGCTTCTTCTAGTCAAAACGTTTGGAACACCTGGAAGGAAGCTACAGTGACGATTCAGCCGGTCGCAAAAATTAAGCTATCGTTTTTAAAATTTGGCAGAAACATTAGAAGTTCTTGCAGTCAGGTTGGTATTGTAAATAGGTTACATCGATCGAAGAACACGCCTACATTCCACACGCATCGGAACCATTATAACGCCTAGAAGCAAGCTTCAAAACCTCTATAAAGTACACACATTCTTGACCAGTGCCAAATTAGGAATGCACTTAAGCATTCTCGTCTGTCCATTCGTCCAACTGCGCAGTATCTTTCGTAAGCATTCTGCTGTTCATAAAAATAAGGGATGCGAAAATGATGATCCAAACCCTTCAAAGGACACGCTTACATAACATCGAATAACTTTCCAATCCGTATGTTTCTTGCTCTTTACTCATACACTACACCCAATGAACGATATCAATTTTTACTTTTATTCTTGAATTTTTCCTTTATTTCTTAGTCTTTTTTTGGGATTACGGTGACGGGTATAAAAGGTTCGGTTACAGCTGAACATAATTTTCGTATCTTTTGTATCCTTTTAATTGGATTAAAGCGGAAACAAACGCAGCTGATGCTACGGAAATGATTTAGCTTGAAGTGGAAAAGCAGTAAGCTATAAAATGATTAGAAAGAGATTTATGAGATCTCGTATACGAAATTGTTGTCTTGAAGACGATGCAATTGGCAATCGAGGAAGTAGTCTTCAACTTAGGCTGAAAGCTTCTCTCTCGATCAGGAATTATTCCTTAGATCATTGTGCTTCTGACTAGCACTGGTTCAGATCGATGCAGTTACATCTAGCAGATCAGTGGCTTTGCAAAGTTGACGCTGTGTGAAGCTGAAAACACAGCGTTGCTTATTTCAGCTCGGAACAGCGAAGATTCTACCGGGAAGACATCCGTAAGCTACCCCTAAAAGGTAAGCGACCATAATAATAATGAGCAATACTTTCGATTAATAAGTTCTGCAACAGGTATAATTTAAATAAAACTGAATTTTACAAAAAACTTGCAGAATTTATTTGCACCCCTTCTATATATGTATATATATATATATATATATATATATATGTCTAACCTAAAAATGCAAGACATAAATCTGGTAGATTATGGACAGAATTAAACCCAATGTAGTTTAAATAGAAAAGTATCAACGTGACAGCGGACAGACAGACAAACAAAAAAAAAAACATTAATAAACACTTAAATCGGATATGTGTAAACACATTTTCACTTAGATCAGGTTCTGCTATATAATCCGCTAAATATCGTATGCAACGCAACAACATAAGAAGCACAAAAGTAAATACATATTGTAGGAGATTAAATGGATATAAATGGAAAAGAATATGAAAATAATTAATTTGTAAAATGTTACACTTAGTTGTATACTTGTTCGCATAAGGATGAAAATAAATAAAATGAAAAACAACACAAATTTTAATTTTGATATAACTGTTAGGAGAATATAATATAAAATTATAAGCATTGTATTCATTCAGTTTGTAAATCTAAAGTCTTTCGTAGTTGAATCTTGATGTTCTTTTCTTCCATCGATTATACCACCAATTCATTTAATCAAAAGGTTCGTAACATCCACAAGTCCCTTATGTGAAGTTTTATAATCATAATAACTATATCACTATATCTAATTATTTTCGTCTGGCCGTTGGTCCGTTCATGGAATGTCTGCGATGAACATGCTTCGCATCGCAAACACTAATATTATATATCGACATCAAATTTGCTGGGCTGATATCGTTTAAAGAACACGCTTATCGCTCTGTTTTCAAAAGCGAAACGAATTGAATTCTTTTCCTCATTACTTAGAACTTCTAAAATAAATACAACGAGACAAAATTGCACTTCTATTTTTTGGAAGGCCCTTCAGTATCTGTATAAGAATCGAAGGAATCCATATGAATACCTAATATTACCGAGTAACGAAGTCGTTCATTTTTTCCGCTTTCTTTTAGATTTCTCGCAACTTAAGGCCGGTGGGTATTATAAAAGAGTTGGTCATGGTCGAGTATAATTTTTTTTTTGGGATTAATTTGTACAGAAAGCAAAACAAACGAATTTTGCTACTCGTGGATACATAAAGCGCTTTTAACTATTGTTTTAACATAATATTCACAAAAAACGTGTCAATAATTCCGAAGAGTAACTTACTTACTTTAATACTTCTTCACGAAGAATATGATGGTGGCAAAAAGATTAAAGAAGTATGTGTAAAAGTTTATCTCAACCAAGGGAAAATCTTGCGGTCAATATATGCAAGATTGCAACCGAAATTGACGGATGTAAAAGGAATCTATTTAAAATCAATTTGGATATTGCAGACGAAATTTGATGAATACATGCAGAGTATCCTCTCACGCACTAAATAGATTTCTCTGATCACCCTGGGTAAATATACGTGCATGTGTACTGCCTTTTTTGTGTATGTAGTGGCAGCGGTTGATCTCCATTTGATCATTGATTCTTGTAACATTGTGAGGTGGTTCTCGTGAAAGTCGTCCCTCGTTTTGGGCTCACGGGTTCTCCGTCTCTGGTGAGGGGAAGGGAGTGCTAGATTAAGATAGAATAGAATAGATTAAGATAGCAGTAGAATAGAATAGATTAACATAGCAGTAGGGATGGACTAAGATAGCAATAGAATAGAATAGATTAAGCGTAGGCTAAGCATAGGTTAAGAGCAGAGAAAAAGAATAAATTTGAGGACTCGTCGTCTGCGTCGTCGCGTAGAAGTCGGTCGAAGTTAGACTCTCGAGTAGGGAGATCGGTTAGTGGATAAGAAAGAGTTATAAAAGAACCAGTAGAGAGTAATAAATAAATGTCTTGCGTGTTTTTCCTCCCCTGGGCCGCTGAGCTGCCCCAGCCTAAGGCAAAGGGACGAAACGTCCTCGCAACACAATCTTGCACCACCAATTCTCGAGTGAGAGTAAGGGGTTGGGTGACGTCTTCATCTGAGTTTATTTGAGAGGTTTAAAATCTGACGAATTTCCTCCAATTTTCGGAATCTGCCGTAAGTTGCTGTATGCTAACAGATTGCGTCGTGTACTGTCGATGACCCACGCATATGGAAAGCGTATGTGTCAACTGCATCGCTGTTTATGCGTTGACGTATGACGTATAATTTATGCTGCTCGTAGAATACAACGGCAGAGATAACCTGAAAAATAGTCCATACCAACATTTCCTTCCAACATTTAGAATCATACGTACAGGTCTAACTTTCTCTCGAGTCATTTTTCTATTGTTGCTGTCATTCCGTTAATACATTTTTTTTTTTAATCTGCAGACGTCGTTCTAATTGTCTTCGAGTGTGCTGCTCCTTTATTAGCAGGTCGACAGTTCACATTGAAACTAGGTGTAAAGTCTTTGATCTGCCTTTAGCTTTCATATGAGATGTAATTTTGTAGCCCTTTCTCTGTTCAGCTGGGCGCGGTGTACATCTTTTGCGCGTGGCCTGCTCTACATATAAGTACTATCCTGGTCTGTTTCATAGTCGACAATAATTTTGCACAAAGCAATTGCGGTTTCCAACGCTTTGTCCGTGACCTTCTCTATATCTCTCGCCAAGCTTAATTTAATACCTACCTAATTGAACTCCAAGATGTTTCAAATTAGAATGAAATTTAATACGATGCATATCGATCTCCATTTTTCAGACACGGAACGAATTGCTGCCCGTATGTACGTATATACGTACGTGTATATGTTTGTATGTATTCATATATATAAACTAGACTTACGTTTAAAATTTAATTACAACAAGACTCACTTGATAATTTTCTCTTTAATATTAAAGTATTGATGGCAGTGGTGCGTCGTGACGAAGGTTTAAAGAGGTCGCTTTTGTCAATTTTGAAATTACTTTAAATATAAATGTATCCGTCTCTATATATATATATGCGATATGTCAGATATTTACACATGTTTGAAAAGCGGTTTAACATTGTAGAAGAAAAATCGTTCATTCTCAGAGTCTGTGAAGCGGTTTTTCTTTTAATCCGTACATATATACAAATAAGTCACATTAATAGTCATACAAGTCATGCCACATGAACAATATTTATTCGTCGACTAATCTGCCACTAATCTGCATGTTCAGCTTTTTAACGGTGTTTTGCTTTTTTACATAAGCTCAAACACTAACAAACACATCTTTGCCAAGAAAAATAAAATTAAATAAATAAGACTTAAAACTAACGTTATTCATAGACAAACAAAACTGGCAGACAGATATACAATACTCCTATATGCAGCAACTACACAACACATCTAACATCTAACAACACGCACTCACGCATATTACATGTTTTTCTTATTTTTCAAAACCCCGCGATATCATCTTGACAAGGAGATGGAAATAAAAAAAGAAAATGTAAAAATTAAATAAAATATTTTTGGTGTGTACAGCATGACTGTTAAATAGTGTTAAGAATGTTACAAGTATTTCGTTTGTCTGTCCGTTCGTCCGTTTATTTATCCGTAAGACTAGGTGGAGAAGTGTGTTAGATTTAAAAGATTTGCCATTGTATGTAACAAATGTTTGTTTGTTTTTTTTTTTTTTTTTTTTTTTTCCGAAAAGCGCTTTTTGCATATTCACCTCTCTAACGTAAGTTGTCTTGAAAAACATTCTCTCGCAAATCTATGCAAAAAGCACCGAAACTCTGACACTAGCATAATTCTAGAGATTAATGTTTGAAATTGTACTGATTTATTGGCCTTAAAAACATAAAGAGCAGTTGAACACACGCACGCACTTACCTATAAGAATACACAAAATAATGCAAAAGAAAAAAATTTTTCTTTTACTTAAGATACACACACCACCACATATTATATATGCATATGTAAACGATTAAAGATTTTTCTATAAATGTACGTGCTACGTGAGTTTCTCGTTCTCATTCTCATTACTTTTGTTTTTTTCTTTTTTTTGTGTGTTTGCTAGTTTTTACATTTCGTAATCATTAAAAAATGATTTATTAAATTCTGTTCATATTCGTTTCAACAGGCATGTGTGTGTGTGTGTGTGTATGTGTGTATGTGTGTATGTGTGTGTGTGTGTATGTGACGAAACGAAATATTTAAATATTAATATAATAATAATAGTTTCACCGCATTTATATCTGACAACGCAAACATGTTGCGAGTTACGTACTAGTTGTCGTTTTATTATTTTATTTGTCTTTAATGAACACACATTTGCTTGGAGATCTTTAACTGCTGCCCCATGTTCTGCTGCAAGAAACTCGTATTTCATTTATTTATCCTTTAGTTCGTTTAGTTAGTTTTCTTGCAGTAATTTAAGCATGAAAAGGTGGGTTTTCTTAGGTTACTTTGAATGCTAATTAGTGAATGTGTTCGAGTAAATAGTTGTAGAGCAATTAAAACTGAAATTGAAATTGCATTTTTTTTTTTTTTTTGCATTTGCTTTTGCTTTTGCTTTTACTTTTTCTATTTTGTCTGATTGTGTACTTTTCCAATAACGCGCTTTTAAAAGATCGCAATCACTTGGTAGAGTGTAATTCCAAAAAATGTGCATTTTCCAAGAAAAACGTATAAAAGTTATTGTAGAAGAATTTACGTAATATTTTTATATAGCTTTGAAATCTTGTTTCCTCAAATACTCAGAATTGATAAAATAGCAGAAAACAATAAAAAAAATTAAGTGGGAAAAAAGCAAGATAAATAAAAAGTAGGGTTAGTTAACTACAACAAATTTTTAGATAGACTTGACTTCAACATATAGTTAATACACTACTAACTACTATGGCTTTTGATTTTCGATTTCTTACACTCCATCCAGCTGAAGTGTGCATATGAAAAAATTACACTCTTTCAATTCTATATATATTGAAAGTTTAGAAACAAGTTAGGAAAGAAAGTGAAATGTTTCAAGTTTCGAACCCTGGAGCTCCACGGCAATGAGACAACGAAATAACAAATAAAACTCCATTCGAGTTTAACTCGAAATCATCGAAAAATCATTATCACTAAAGTAAGGGTCATACGTATTTTAGAGGAAACTTCAAATATTATGCCAATTGTTGGTGATGTCGAGGAATCGAAGGGTATTAATGTTTTCGATTTTTTTTTTTTTTTTATATTTAAGCTTTTCTTGTTGGGACTTACGCGACGTCTTCAATGGGTTATTATGGACGATGTCATCCCTATTTTAGCAAATAGTTGCCATAATCTTTCCCAATGTCATCTTAATAAACTGAATATAGGATATGCCGTGATTCGGACTAGATCCAAGCAGGGCGCCGTTCCGCGTCACATTCGCCGCAAGACGCTCAACCATCTTTACCTTTCCTTTTTTGCTCATTAGACAGGAACTGGCGCACCCACTTTGCTCATTGTTCGGTTCAATATTCGCACTTATATGAAGCCTCGGGCATAACCGAGGAGGAGATAGTAGTGTCGGGGGGCCGTTATTTGGTTTGAAAACAACACGATGTTGAACATAAGTGATTTGGCCTCAGCCGAATATAATTTTCTTACTTGCATTATATTGAAATTTGCCTCGGCTACTTTATGGGCCATAGAGCCCCCACCATTTCCCAATAGCTTTCAAATGTAATTTTTGCTTTTAATACCCAAGCAAATATATGCTTAATCACCTACTCGAATATTACTCTCTAGGTGCTGTATATGGGCACGTATTGCTGTTACTCAATCTGCTTACATTAAAACAAGAGAAAATAAAACAAAGGATTTTAATTGGTTTAAAATGCACTACGCTCGCTTTTCATTCCATTTCGTTCCATTCCCTGTGCAGAGATAGAGATCTGTCTAGCTTACTGACTCATGATCACGGAACGTATATCATAATTGTCAATCTGTTCCATGTGAAACTCAACCCATAGCTAGATCCAAGCTGCGCCATGAGCTCAGTCGATGATGATTGAAAACTGCTAAAGATTTGTAGTTGACAAGAACTTAAATTGAAATTGCATATTCCTTGGCATCCAATACCCAAGGAGTGCAATGAGAACATCTTAACCTTCGTAGGATTCTGGTAAGATTTTTGCTTTTACGCCGTTGGCCATTAATTTTCCTATTGCATGTAACTTGCTTCTGCGAAGCTTTTGATGATCGATAATTCGCAATGTGGCATCCCGTGGCATCCCCTGATCGAGTGAATTCAAAAATTCTGTTGGTTAATTAATCGCCTAATCTGCTTTCATGACACAGTCGACACACTTGTATGGAACTGTCTCACTTTGAATATTAGAAAATTCGATAAATCTTTTTAGTGCCATTATGCGTTCATGCCGGACAATAAGTTCGTATTTCTGCAATACTTTTCCCAGGTCGGTTGCTTTGGAAATGTTGACTTGCTCGTTTGCAATTTCAAAGGTCAATGAGCAGTTCTTCTATCTGGTAGCAATGTCGCACCTACTCTGGACAATACATAGGTAAGCCTATACAATTGTGTCAGAATCAACCCAATCAGGAATGTTTTACTAGTTCCTGTTGGGGCATTTAAGGAGATTTCTCCAAGCCCCCTGTAGATAGTTTGCATTGTTTGATTAAAAAAGCCTTCTTGCATAAACGTGACCTTGAAAATATTTGATCGCGCATAAGATAAAAGGCCATTCATGTTATAATTTTGTTCGCGACGCGACGCGAATTCCACAGACGAAGAAAGCAGCAGCAGATCGTCGTGACTTACATTTTCCCTTTTTTAAAACTGTTACCGCAACTTTCTACGTTCATCCAATACTAGCGGCAGAAGAAGAAAGAAAAATCCGATTCCGGATTATAGTAAGCGATTCAAATTCTATTGTATATCATATCTTGTACGAATTGTAGCAAGTGACAGATTTCGCAAATAATATGCGCGCTTTTCCTCATTTGAACGCAATATCCGTTTTCGTATTTAATCTCTAACATCGCTTTATATGCTTTGTTTATTCTCCACTAACGCGGTTTACACTCGAGTACACTTTTTATTTTTCATATCCGAGAAACAGTAAAATTGACGCTGCAGTTAAGTAAGCAGTAGGAGATTATTTTATATATATTTGCGATTGCTTTTCTTATCAGATGTTGTCAATGTTGTGATGAAATTTTACAGATATTTAGTGTGCGACTACAATCTAAGCAGGTCCGCAGTTATCTCTATTTTATGTTAATAGTTTTTACTTAGTGGCTATTGAATCGAAGATCAACACTTCCTTCCCGAACAATGCGGGAAAACTTTTTAAAATATTTATGGAAATGATTATGGAATGCTTGGCCGATTTGATTATCAATTTCTGGAACGAAAAATTGAATTTCAGGCAATACGGTGCTAGAATACTTATTAAAATCTCACTCAATTGACGTTATTTAATAGTTTTCTTTTTCTTCATACAATATGTTGTTGTTGTTGTTGTTGTTGTTGTTGTTCTTATTCGCTATAAAAAAAAGTTTACATTCATTTTTTTCCTTCATTGTTATCATCTAGTTTTCCTTGGAATTTATTATCCTATTTTAGTAAAGTTGCCTACTCCACACATAAACTAGTCACGGAGAAGAGCTCCTTTGCACAATCGGCTGCAAATGTTTTCAACCAATTGGGGAGTTTATTTTATCACAGCTTCTTCCCTTTCTCTGCCGTTTTCTTTTCTTGCAATTTCATTTACCAGCACACTTATATTGGTTGGTATAAATATCTGGATGTGAATCTACACACTTAATGTATAGGTATTGGATTGTCATTGCGTTCTATAGACATATACAGGTTGGAAATGCAACAAATTGATTGACGACATGACACAATCATCATGTGGATGGACAATGGCAGTGATACTGATGCTGAAAAACGATGAGAGAAACTTTATTATACCCCTTATGCGCAGATGTGCGCATGCATGTGTTTGTGTGTTTTTATATGTATTTATTTGTCTACATGAAACGTCTCAAATGTTAAGTTGCAAAGCGTATATACATGCATACAGCAAAATGTAAAAAAAAAAAAAAAAAAAAAAAAAAAAAAAAAAAAAAAAAAAAAAAAAAAAAAAAAAAAAAAAATGAGAAAAAGAAAATTTTTACTCTCTAACGCACAAACCTGAAAAACTTGTTTCAATGAGGGCTTGAAAATAAAAGCAAAATTTTTCAGAACAACTGTACGCACTGTAATAATCGAACGTTGGGCCGTAACGTCAACAGCTAAAGAGACGATGAGAATACTGATACCGATGATCACATTTAGATGCTTTTTCATAATATCGCTGCTATCATTGCTGTTGTAATAATGTTTGCATCTGGTTGCCGTTTTCAATTGGTCGGCCGATTGTCAAGGTATTGGCCTAAATTGTTTTTCTTTTTGATTATATTTCCTTTTGTTTGTTTATTTGTACGTTTGTTTCAGCATTTGTGCCTTTTTTGCGGTTTTAATTAAAAATGATTGATTTGCAATTGATTAAGATTTAACATTTTATTGATAAATTTGTTGTGAAAAGGAAAACGAAGACAACACCCAAGAACAAGAAAAATCTTATTGGAATTTTTAATGGTCAAAGTCGAGAAGTTTTAAAATTAGTATGAATTTATCGTCATATTAGCGCTTAAGGACATTAGTGCTTATCTGAAAACGATGGATATTCTTAAGTCGAAATGCGTCACTCTTGGGTACGCATAACGATTTCGAAAAATAAAAATCACTTATAAATTATAATTCGATTCAAAGTTGCGTCATAGTTCGAATGTGTGTGCAGCCGCGACTATTTTCACTTTTGATTTTTGCAAATGTACAGTTTTCAACCAGCTGCTCACATCAATCACATTTACGCCAATATATGTAAGGTGCTGCTTCAATTGCCAAATCGATTAACTGCATAAAACAAAAAGTTGAGAGAAAATAATAAATTATTTATTACTCAATGGCTAAAACGATTTTGTCATTTACTGGTGTTAATACTTATTATTAGAGAAATTTTGTTTTGACTATGTACAGTTAGGAGCTAATGAAGTGTTTTGATATTAAAATTTAATAAAATTCCAAAAATGGAGTTAATCGATTTGACAAGTGAAGCATTCATATATCGGCTATAATTGTATAAACGATATCGTCAACATTTTCATCATTATTGTCATCATCATAATCATCTTCAATGCAGCAGCCTGATGATCATCATTTCAAAACAAAAACTATCAAGTTTTATGGTTTATTAGTCTAAACGAGTGATGTTCATCGTACTTCAGTGCGCTCCATTATTTGCGGAACATATGCTATTTATTGCCATACTTGGTCTTTTTTTTTTTTTTTTTTTTTTTGCACGTTTGGCATATCGCTGCGATTGAGTCGGTCGGTGAAGGGCTTAAGTTTTGTTTGTTTTTATTTTTATTTATTTCGTAATGCTCGACGTCAAATTTGTAATTCATTTGTGTAATTCTCTCTGTTTACAGTTAAAATTAATTTAATTACTGGCTTATGGTTTTGTATTTCGAGAAATAATTTTAATCGGAATATGCATACGATGCGATTGGTGATCAGACGTAAGACTTTATCGCAAACGATTCATTGGGGAGTAACGGGAACATCTTCATCTTTGCTATGATTACTAATCGCATTGCCTGAGTAAACTAAATCATAATTTTTGCATTTTGGCCGCGTTTGCCAAATAATCGTATTACAGCCTTCTCTGCCTCCGCTCCCGCCACTTTAAAGTGCTTTCATTAATCTCTTTCGAGTATGTTTCGCAACAGTTCAAAAGATTAAAAGCCGCTTTAAATTTGTTCCTGTTGTTGTTATTGTGCGCAATATTTCTAAACGCTCATTCACTTCAAAAGATTTCCACGATGCTGTTGATGATGATTTACGATTTAATTGCTGTAGAAAAACAAAACAGAAAGTGAAGGCAAGAAATTTAGTAATTCTTGCCTGCGTAAAAATGTAAACGTATTCGCCCCATGTAAGAATATTTGAAAGTAAGACTTTTGAAATGGCCTTCGTTAGCTTAAATTACTTATTTATCGCCGTCTAGATAATGAATTGTTTTAATAGCTCGTTAGATATATTTATGGATTTCTAAGATAAATTTTGAAATTTTACTTTGCTTAACGACTATTTGAGTTTTTAGTTCAAATGGAAATGCCTTCGATTTATCGGCCTTTGTTTCTATAACTATCACCCGGATGACGGTCATTCCAGTTGTAGCAAATAACAAAATTGCAGGTAAAAGCTGCAAACACTGTTTATCATAATTCGACTCAGTTCTTCCTGCCGGAAAACCGTGAACACGGATCTATTTTTCTTTTCTGAGTTTCGAGAAGAGCCAGAAATTGTGTAAACATGGAGCTACATTCTATGAAGAGAGTGACGGCGGAACGATATGTGTTGAGTTTCTGGCGAAAAAGTCTCGAGAAACCAATGAGATGACGATAGTGCAAAAGCAACCGATGTTTGTCCCTAATTTTGGCGAACAGGAAACAACACCTTCCGCCGAAAATATATTCTACTTTTCTCAAGATGCAACCACACCACGATAATTAACTATTTTTGAATCACAGGCCCAATAAATGTATAGAATTTATGGTGAACATAAATTTACAAATATTCACAAATTTATTTTTACAAGAAAATATGATTGACAAAGCTAGGAGAACTTAGGAGGAATGCTTTTGACTTTTCGGCGACGTTGCGGAAAGGCAAGCAAACAAATTGTTACTTTATTGTCTGCTTATATCGCTTCCCGGCAACAATATCTGCCGATAAGATAAGCGACTGAAGCGGAAGATGGGTAACTCTTGCCAAAAAATAGTGCAAGCGTTTAATGTGCACATGCGAGCATTGAACTTGAGAGATAGCTACTTAGATCTCTATCGCTATAAGCATCAAAAGGGGCAAAGGTAGTTCCGCCTATGCTACCATCTATTGGACCTTGCCGTAATAAATTCCTGGATGGTTACCAAAAAAAAGACCACTGCAAAGGGAATTCCAAATAAACAGCTACCGAGTTCTGGTCAGCTCCGCAAGAATTTCACTGATATTCATTGCGACGTGGACGATCTCATATACGGAGCAATAAAAGAGATAAGCCTAGTAATGGCTCATTGGAGCAAAGTTTACACATGGAAAAACTTAGAGGGTCCCCCTCCGCATGTACGGCCTTCGTAACTGGGCTACATTTTCGAACCGATTGGAATGTAAAATTCCACTATGCAAGGGCACCATACACTGGTCATGTAGCGAATACAATATTTCTTTATGTTGAAATGCTAAAAATAGGTGTTCCATGGCTTTTCATGTTTTATAATGTAATGAGAAGTATTATTTATTTTTGAAGCATTGCATTATTGCACGCAGTATATGCGTAGAACTCAAGGAGCGATTTTGCACGATAATGGAGAAGTACTTACAATATGCTTTTTTTTAAATTAAAGAAAAATTCCTATATGCTTTACTTTTCCTGTTAATCGCACTCATTTTCCGGTTAAGGTTAATTTTCTTTTGTTTTTTTTTTTTTTTTTTTTTTGATAAAAATTTATGCATTTAGCAGTTAATTCTGTGCTTTTTAAATTTGCTATTTATGTGTTTATGACAGTATGTGTCTATTTGACAGGTGAACTTCCGTCAGAAGTGGAGAATAAATAATAGTTGTCATTAGAGATTAAGCATAAAATTCGAGAATGAGAGGAAAATTCATAATCAGAGACATGAGCCATTTCTAGAAATCCTGCTTCAATTCATTTGGCAGGAATAACAGCACCATTGATAAGTTTAAGTTAATTGAACGGGGAAGAAAATTCTCTGTGTAACCACCATCATAAGCTCCAATCATATGAAACATCATATGAAACTTACTCTAAAAACTTACTTCTGGACTAATTCATTATTCACTATGTGCACAAAAGAGCTACAGTTGAGAGATTTATCAGCAAATTCGATTATTTTTAAAATAAATTCTGGACACAGTGACCAACGACGCGCAGAATAATGCATCAAAAAGCAAATATAATCTATATATATATATATATATATATCGCCTTGATTATCATAAGATTGAGAATTTATTTGGCTAATTATCCGTCCCCTTAATGTTCGCGCTAAAACCGCTAAAGAAAGTTCATTAGAAGCTGACACTTGGAAAACGTGCTGCATGGATTTTAACTGAGAACAGGCGATTTACAAATAAAAGAAAATGTTTAAACACTGCCATTAATAAATTACCAACTACAGCAGATGTCGATTAAGAATTTCACACGAACTTTTCTCAAGTACATGTCAATGTTCAATGCAGAAACGCTTTCGATAGACTGACAGATAGATACCCTTACGCTTACAATAAACGAAACACTTTAGTGGTGCTTTTATCGCGCTCTATATACAATTCCCACTATAAATCCATTTCTATATAGAGTTTGATTTCTATATAGCGTACGCAGAATTTGCAGATGACACCACGTTTTCGCTTTGTGGATGAAAATAATCATTTCAATAGGGAACAAAACCCACGTATTATCATAAAAGAAAGGGTGCAAAAAAAACTTAGAAACTTATAGAAGATATGAAAAAGCTTGTGAGACGAAAAGTAGAACAAGATAGAAAGACACTTGGCTCACTACAAGAAAGTATTTAGATGAAAAAGGAAGAAAAAAAAAAAAAAACAAACCAAATAATATTTTATTAGTAACTTCTTTAATAAATTTAATTGTTTTATTTTTTTATTATCAAGAAAAGCAAAGCCCTATTTACTTCACCTCTACTACCACGGAAGAACGGTTCTCGTTATTCATATTGTCAAACGTTTCCAACGCCCAGAAGGATGCTCTAGACACCCCATAAAATATAGACAGCACATCGGCTTGTCCATCTAAGCCATAGCTATGGTAAATATTCTCGCGGTCACAAGAAAAGGACGTTGGATTCATAAAAAAGAAAACAATTTTTTTTTTTTTTTACTTAATATTGGGACTCACTGAAAGTGCAGTATTAGAGTATAAGCACGCTATCCGATAATTCTTCGCCTCAAGTTTGCCGCTGCAGGTTAATTACAAAGCAACATATTTCGCACATCTGCTCATACAAAAACAATTCGAGAAAATAATACGCGTAGCGTAGCATATGTCCTAAGAGGTAGGAATAATTTAATGGAAAGATCGCATACACTTTTCAATTAGCAGAATTATCATAATTGTAAGCACACGTAAAGATCGATGTAACAGTTTTACGATTTTACTTAAAGATCTTAATAATGATGGACTTAAGAGTAACGTTGAACGAAAACTCTGGCACAGTAAGATCTAAGATCTAAGGTCGGTGAGCAAGAAATGCATTTTTTTAAGCATGTACTACTATCGTAGATGGGAAATAAGTTCGTATCGGCTGAGAATTGTCGGGTTGTCATAGATTAATTGAATTTTACAATTAATTCAAAATGAAATGAATTAAAAGAGAGTTACAGATACCGCCGCACACGCAAATATATGCGAATAAATAAATTTGAAATAATTTAATTAAAAATTTTACCCACCGCCAAGCCATAAGCTAAAGTTAATAATAAATAATAGTGAAATTATCCGGTTAAAACTGTTTTACAGACAATGCATTCATTGTATGACAAACTTGAATCTATGCAGTAATATAGCAGCTCTGGCATCAGGTATACACAGTCCGATAATAATAACAATTATTATTATGCTGACGATCATAATGAAATAATAATAAAAAGTGAAAAGTTTAACAGACTGTGGCCGTGCATGTGAAATAAAATGCAATTTATGATATAAATGAATTGTGTTATTAAACACAGGCCACAACAGCCACTGCAGCAGCAGCAGCACCAGCAGCACCAGCAGCACCAGCAGCAACAACCACAACAGGTAAATAGATAACAACAAAAATGTTTATGGGGTGGCAAGTTGCCGTCGTGTACTCTGCAATTGTAAACAAACAGAACAAATACCGTTGAAAAAGTAAAAAAGAAATTTATAAACAATGTGGAAAACGGACGGAAACAGCGAAAAAGAAATAACAAAAAAAAAAAAAAAAGAAGAAAAATAAATAAATAACAATAATAAATAAATAAATAAATAAATAAAAAACTGCCAATGGCAACAACGCCATAACTGCTCAACTGAAAGTTAATTATAATGCGAGATAAAATATATAAAAGGTGTAGATTTCTATTACGAAAGTTAACGCCAAAGCTTAAACAGATTGCAGAGATGAATGCCAAAAAATGAGAAGTCAGTTAATTGAAAAATGAAAAAAATTTACGAAAACAAAAAAAAACCACAACCAAAAACGAAAGAAAGGAAAAAAAAGTATACTACGTTTTGCATTTGTGTTTGCGTTTATTTGCATTAAAAGTGTAGAAGAATTCTTTGAAATTCATTTGAATTGATTACTGAAATCGCGCAGCATAGCTTTCAACACTTAACGGTTACATACGTATACATAAGCGAGAACGTGCATCGCGCAGGCCTTAATGATGACCATATTGTGCCAAAACAATAGACCTATAAATCTTTTCATGCAGCATAAAACCGATTTCCAAAGACGCGTATGTTTTATGCCGAAATATAAGTTCACGTTCCATACTTCGCCGCATTGTACTCAGTTTTCTTCTTCTACTCTATTACAGCGACGGCCTTCCGACACAACTGCCATCGTTAACATTCCTATTCAATATTGTGTACAAAAGTATATAATCACGGGGAGGAATGTGGAGAGTGGTGTACTTTTGAGCAAAACCTTTGAATTCGATTTCTTCTCATTAAAGGAATGTGTCTGTGTGTCTGTATGTGTGTGTGTGTGTATGTGTGTGTGTGCATGCATAATGCACTGCGTTCAATGAAGCCATTGCGAATTCTTGATTTTGGAAAACAACAAGAAGATGAGAAAAAGAAAAAAGGAAAAAGAAAACAAAATTCTTAAGCGAAACGATTTTCTGCATTACAAAAATATGCAAAATTCATGTTCGTTTTATGTAACGTCTATAAATCGCACTCTATGTACACATACATGCAAAATTTCTATTGTATTTGAGAATTGAGAAACTGATTTTATTTTCGTAACAAATTCAAAAATTTTTATGTTTTATTAAATTTCAAGATTTTCTTCATGCGTCTTTTAGCGATCGCTATCACAGGCACGTTACTTGCTATTCACTATGCGTAGCACACGAAATATGCAAACGCAACATTCTGATTACATGCTATATACAAGCACATATACACTGTTTGAAGAGAGCCAATAGAATTTTAAAACGCAATGCGGCATTTGCAGCATAAAATTTAAGCAAAAATCTCTCATATGCAAATGATTTATGAATTTATGAAATAGAACAAGAAATTCTATTAGATCTTTTAAAGCAATATTCTTTAAGTTAAGGTAAGCTTAACTTCGTTTGTTACGTTATTACAAAAAAACATGCCCCGAAAAAACGCATAAGTAAGAGTACGCGAAAGGCCATAGCCATACGCGAAAGCTATACGGAAAGTATACGGAAAAAAAACTATAAATAATTTTTAAATAGCTTGAGATTCTCACTCATTTCTGATGAAAGGGCAATTTTCATCGATTTCCCTATCTTCACCGCTCTTCACGGACACAAGTTCTTGGCTGAAATTCTTTTTTGCATGGAAAAACTGATATGATACCTGACGTTAGGTGCAAAAAGCAAAAACAAATTTGGATTATATCCAAGTCATACTGCATTTTACGTAACTGCAGCATTAGGCTGCTTCAATTTCTAGTTCTTGTTTCCTCAATTTTACACAAAAGAATTATACACTTGTCATAAATGCATCGATTAAAGTCGAAAATACGTATAGTCAGTCTCTTATAGTCATTTTGAAAATATTAATAATAGTTTGGGGAAAAAGTGTTGAGAGTTTTTATCATTATATCCTACAACACCCAGAAAAATGACTCAACCTTATCTGTCCGCCAGCCCGTCTCATTTTTGCCCATTTAAGCACCCGTTTGTCCTGTAAGTCTCAATTTTGGTGACATTTTGATCAAACTTTGTAAATTGACGTGTTTCAGACCAAGGAGGGAGTCTCTTGAAAATGGGTTGGATCGGAAAGCTTTTGTCACCACTCACAACATTATAGGCACGTAAAGTCGACCACACCATTATGCCTAATACAACTACTAATTCATTTACATGGTTATATCAACCAAGACCATTGTACATTATCTCCATTTAAAAGCATACTTTTCATAGAAGGCCTCAGCAGATGTGACCAAGTTTAGCGAACTGAAGTTATCCCTCGAAAATTTTATAGTTCTTCAACTACTTCCGCCATAAAAAAAACTGCAAGTTAGACTATATCGCATATAAGGGTTTACTTTCCAGGAGACTCCCCTCATGGAAGAATCTATTTTTCTGAGTCTGCCATGTAGAAGGGGTCTCACGCAAGACAAGCCCTTATGTGGCGACAAAATCTAACTTGTACTTGTTCTGGTGCATATTAAATTTTCTAAATTTTGACTATGTTAGTTGGTGGTTTGGAGATCTTCCAATATAAGCAGTGGTGTTGTCGAGCCGGAACGCTCCGGTACTCCTTCCTTTTTGGACATGAACGCGTTCCGGAACCAAAAATGGTTTCTGATAACGAGAACTTGTAATAAACATTAGAAGAAAAAAATATAAAATTTTAAAAAAGTAAAGATTGCATACATAAATTTTAATGCAAGCGGGCCGTACGTTACTCATCCCTGGTATAATTTATTGCCATACCCAAATGGGCCTACGGCTAATGCGAAGAATTTTTATTATGCATTTGTTGTGAACTAGAATTTCCAGATGTTGGTTTCCAGTATTGGTAGATGTTTTAAACTTTATTAGTTTATTACTTATTATTATTACTACTCACCGCGCAGAGCGGCCGCCTACCCAGGCTCGGCCCTGTCTATATAGTTATATATACGCGTTCCGGTAAAAAAAAAAAATGAGCATAACACCACTGAATATAAGGGTCTTTTGAAAGAAGTCAAATTTATGAACAATAATTACATTAGGCGAACTGACGTTAGGCGTTCGTTTAATGGCCGGCCTTGTCCGACTATAATGGTCTTCGTTGTTTTTATAAAAGGAAAATTAGGCAAATATCCGAAAAAACCCCTGAATGGTTATCGTTACTACTAAGGCGTTTATTTTAAGTTTGGATGTGTGGGTTATGTTTTGGGCATGTTATGTCTTATGTACATCATTGACTTATTTATTTATTTATTTATGTTTAATGCTGACATACAAGTTATCTACGCTCATCATCAAATTACTCTCACTGTCCCTACGTTTGTCAAATCAATCAAAACGCAATAATGAAAATTCATTCTTCATATAGATAACAAGGAATGCCATTGAATTCGTGAGATATTATTTGTGAGATAATAACTTCCTCGTTTCTTGTTTGCGTTGAAAGAATTATGAGATTTAAATTTCCGTTTCGAGCCTACAGATGAAAATTAACGACGCTTTTTAATCGTCCACAAACAATTGGTGAAAACGAATTTTCAAGATACTATCGGCCGAGTGACTACCGGCAATTTTAGATACTAAATCTAAAGTGCAGATTGCGGCTTGTAAGGCAGCTTGAAAAATTTACTATATATATATGAAGTTTTATTTTATTGGCACTAAGCGTTGGACATCTACGAGTCTACGTTCCAAGGCAAAGCCTATTTTTGCATTGGTTTCCTGTAATTTCGCCTAAACTTATTTTATTAGGGAGAAAGGGAGTAATTACATACAGTCAAACACCTGGGCAATAACGGGGTTCATATGTCCATTCAATTCTCCGCGCAATATGTTTGAATAGTGTATGTGTAGGTAGTACTTACGTGTTAGTTTAATTAAGCGTTTTTGAGTAATTATTATGTAATTATTATTGATGATGATAAACATCGGCTTGATGTGAATCTTGATTTCAGATTTTCTTACATAATTACACATACACGTACATACATACCTGCAATTAAAAAGAGATAAAATTTATTAAAGATTTTCTTTCAAACGATTATATGAAAATTAAATTTATGCTCTTATTATAAAAAAAAAGCGCAGAACTATTGCGGATTACCGATGAACTGATAACTTTATTATGGGCTAAACAATCAAGGTGGACTTACACATTTTTGTGTACATATTTAGCGCTGTGGCTGCGGTAGGCGTTTCATGGTTTGTAAACAAAACAATTGTTGTTAGAGAAAAAAACACGAAAAAAAAAAAAAAAATAAATAAAATTTATGAACTTTTAATAAAATTGTTGGAAAAATTTAAAAACAAAAAAAATACGTCAACATAAACAAAAGTACACACGTATCCACAGTGCAAAAATGGTTAAAGAAACAAAACACAATTAAATGAACACTTGGCTTGAAATTGTATAACCGGCGGCAAATAAAATTCTATAAAAAGGAGAATCCAGCCTGAACGAGAGCTGCCTGGTTGGTTGGTTTATTGGCGGCTGTGATAGTGGAAATTGAGCGAACGAATGAACGAACGGAACTTGTAATAATAACAACAATCATTTGAAATAAATAAAAGATTGCCGTAGAACATGCGATAAAGTATTTATATCTGCACAAACCATTAAAGCATACGTACACTTTTTTGTATACTAATATATATGTATATAAATATGTATATAAATACAAGCCAACATACAGATAGAATATTAAATGTGAAGTGATAAAAGATCAAACAAGATCAAGAATAAACAATTCATTTGGACGTAAGCAAAAAAAAAGTTTAACAATAAGGAAAACTAACATTAAATGATATAAATTAAAAATAAAAACAAAAACTGTAATCGCTATCGATATCTGACAACAGTACAACTATTTAGAAAATTCAAATACACTTGAAAAAATAGAAAAGCATTTATGCACAATTGTGCTTTCAATAGTAGGATCGTTTTTATAGAAAATTTAAATATTTGTGTAAAGTTTTCAATTGTTGCTAAAAAAAAAAAAAAAAAAAAAAGAAAAAAAAACGATCGTTATTAAGCAAAGCATATTTTCTGTCCCCTTCACCGTTTCCTCTATGTAAATCTTACGACTGGATTCGATGTCTGAAATTAGGTTAGAAAGTGAATTAAACAATTCTAGCTTTCAATCTCTAATTTTGACTGAATTATGTCCCAATTCAAAATCTGAGAAGAGACTACGCAATCACCTTCGTCTCGGAAAACTCAACTCTGATCCACAAAAATTAATTAATCAAAAACAAGACAATTGATTGACTTAATAAACATAATTTGAGTTAACCAATAGATTAGTCGTAAGCCGCTTAATTGTTCTGTTTCGTACACGTCTTCATTGCCGAATTTTCGTTCGAGTGTATTTATGCCGACAACAAAAAAATTGAATAAATAAACAAAAAGAAAAAAAAGAAAAAAAAAAAGAAAAAAAAAGAGCAATATCTACTTAAGAAAAATGCCGCCTTATTTAGACTTATAAAATGTTCATTCAATCGATATCAGTTGAAATTATAGAGAGCATACAATCAATCAGTTAGACCGCTAACGAAGAAAAACAAGTCTGAATATAAACCATAACAAATTTTATACCAACCAACTAAACGCAATTCTGACGTTGAGCGAGGACTTGAGTCGAGGCAATTAAACAACAAAACACCCGCTTCTACGTGTGTGCTACGCAGATATGAGATAAATTGCTTTATTATTACATGGTGCTGTAAAATGAATTACAACCCAGCGCATAAGTATAATAAGGCAAGTTTATGACTTCAGTCTCGCAACAAACAACTAGCGAGCATAAGATTCAGCCGTTGTTGCTTGTGTCTCATTTATTTACTTGGGAAATAATGAAAAAAGAATTTTTGTTCGAAATGAATAAAGACTCGGGCGAAACTTGCCCACACGCCATCTAATTAAGCTGGCTATAGGGAAAGATGTTTGTCTTAAATGCAAACTGCTAAACTGTAAGCAAGCGCTAAATCCGTACCGACCCCTTCTAAACCACAATCTAAATATTCTGCATTGATTTCATGATTGTAGGAAGCAGGCCCTGGTTTTTCATAAAATTACCACTATTTTCATACGGTTAATATCCCGACTTTCTCTGCTTCCTTTGTTGTCAAAATCGATTTGGTTATTACGGTACAGGGGTAAACATCAGCAAAGTTCTGCTTCTCTGTCAAAGTTGACGGCGTACGTTAAAGCTTCGAATTTTCGATCGTAACAATTGTCTCAATAAACGAACGAAATTCTCTCGCTTCCCAATAGCAATAAAACAAAAATGTGCATGAAAAGCAAACTATATTGTAGCAAAGATCACACTGCTGGTGCTTGCGATGTTGTAAAAGATTTGTTTTTAGGTTAGTGTGGCCTAAAATGGTGCATTTCATCAGATATTTGAACAAATACGTTTCGTTAATCGTTTTGGGGTCGGACCAATTCGAAGCATTCATTGTATTCAAAATGCTCGTCATCGTTTGTGCAGTTCGTATAAATGTGGTGTGTGCACTACACTTTCATCGTGATCGCTGATAAATCCCTCTCAGCAAACCGATCCAGGGCTTGTAAATTCTTCAATATAGTTTGGACTTTACATTATTACAAGACGTCTTATAGTATACGTGTTTTTCATATTCTTACTTAGAAGAGTTGTGGTTACGAATGTGGTCGAAGTTTAGGGAAAGGTCCACGAAAAATTGTGTTGCCTTGATTTGGGAGACAATAGATTTTTTTTTGGTCCAAATTACTTCCTTGCCGAGCTCGGAGCAATTCGATTTATTCTGATTGTTTTTAAGAAATTTTATATCCACAATTAATCGTCACCCTATACACCCGAGTCTTCCTAATTTATTAGTAACTTCACCGAATTCATCAACTGTTTATATAAATTCAGAATTGATCTTATCATGTTCCATGTCTGTTTCTCTGGCCACCTGTGTAGCATCCGTAAGAAACGTCCCCTCTTCTCCTCATCCTGATCGCAAAAATGAAGACATCGCCTTAAAATTTCGCAAAAACATTGGAAATTCTTGCGACAAAATTGTTGTTGGCCAACTCGACCAAACGACACGTCTACAGCGCAATATAAACTGAAAGCACCTCTACAATATTCTTACATTTTTTACAGGATGTCCGCCATAACGATCTTCACTATACCAGCACGATTTTTCAAACTGTTCTTTTATTCGACCTTAAATAGCGAAAATGATTGCCTTAAGCTTATTTTTATTAATAATCGAAAAATTACTGTTCGTATCGTATTATAAATCCTACATGTGATACGAACGATCCTGCATTGAAAACGAACCGATTTTCTAAGAAACGAAACTCAAGAAATGGTGAAACCAAATGCAGATTCATGGTGTTTCATCTGTAAACGCAGTTGGCAACTCGCACAAAAATTTTGGAACAGTTCGCCGAGCATTTCACATTAAAAAAGAATTAGCATGAAGATGTCAAGTGTGTGTGGCCTTAGGTGCGAGGAAAAATCCAAGGTAAGCTGCATGAAGTTGTTCATCAGCAATTGGAACTCTGGAATTCCCAATATGTGAGACAGAATTTTAAGACCATGCAGAAAATATTTTTGGTTCCATTCCGGTTCCGGGAAGTTGAACAAAACTAAATGCTGAGATGCGAATAAGTGACGTTTAAAAATAAGTGTGAGACTATCACTAACGCTTTGCCGAGTAGGCAAACAAGGAATGGAACTTTAATTTAATTGTCAATATTTCCATCGACAGTTGAAGAAGTGAACTGAACATCAATTTAAAATTTCGAACAAACAATTATCAAAGCAATGCTTATATTTATTCTTTACATATTAACTTCCTGTGGGTGGAATTTGAAATGCCGCCTATGCTTAGTACAACTTTCTTCTCTTGCTTGATTGGGTAAAAAAAAAAAGTCCTATTAAAATAACAACTTTTCTCTGGCATTTGTGTTTGCAGCAGAAACACCCAAAAATTCGTAAAGATTCTGACAAGTTGTTTCAATTTCGCTTCCTTTAAAAGAAATGATGATGTTTTGTAAATGAAACCAAAAAAAAAAAAAAANGAAACCAAAAAAAAAAAAAAATAAGAAGAAAATACCCTAGGGCGACGTATAATGAAAAAAATTTCTCGGCGGACGACTGACGCCACCAAAACAAAACAAACTTTAGAAGAAGATCTCCATGCACTTTAAGTTAAGGCAGAACAAAAAGATTTTATTTTCTAAGCATTTGCTATTAAATTAAATTACTTTGCTTTTCGATTATGTATTTCATTTCAATTTTCAATCGGCTCTACAGGCAAACGCTCAATGCTGCATGCAGTTCGTTATTGAAGGAGAATTTTTGATTAAAGTTTTCAACCCCAATTTTTCTTCAAATATTGAGGGCACGTGCCCGGTTGACGGTAATTGTAAGAACCCCTAGAAAGTAAAATTGGATTTGTTGCGAACATTTGAAAATTTGTCATGTACATTTCTTCTTCTTCATGTTTGAAAAGATAATAAAATTTTAAATTTCAATTTAAAGCTATTATGAAAGGTTATTAATGTTTCGAACGATAACTTGTGCTGGTTGAAAATGAGCACAACCTTTACTTACTACTGAGATTTGAAGATAACTCCTGTTAGTTTTCGTAAGATCTTGTACAACTTGTTCAACCTGCTTGAATTAGCGCACAACATATTGCTTTATGCCTTAATTGCCAACTCGCAACATCATCATTATTGTCGTCATCAGTATATTAGAGTCTGAGTTATCGCAGTTTGAAAGAAATACAAAGCTTACTTACTACTATGTTCAATTGCAACAACAACAACAACAACAACAACAACAACAACAACAACAACAACAACAATAAGAAGAACCCACAATTCGCTATGCAGCTACCAGACAATATACTCAACAGACTCAAACAAATTTCTCTGTCGATCGATTCTTCTCATATAAACAGTTGCATCTACGTATCATTGTGAAATAAAAAAAGTAATTTGAAAATATTTTGCAAATGAAAAGCTACTCATGAAAATCGTCAAAGTTAATTGCCCCACACATTCCATATAGTAAAGGCATATTCTCAACAGTATTGCTCGGTCATAGCATTCATTCGCTTAATTAACTCTTTTGCACAAACAAAATAATGTAAGAAAACAAAAAGCACTTCTCAGTAACCGTCTTTAATAAAGTTGCTGAGAAAAGAATAAATTGCTTTTTTAACAGTTTTCACCGTACCACCGTCTAACGAACGAACTAACGAACGAGCGAACGAACGAACGAACGACAAGAATGACGACAACCTCGACCAGCCGACATAGCTATAAATGTTATTACAGAGCCAAAATTAACTAACAAAATAAGGAGCGGATTAAGTAGAGCTTACCCCGAACATTTTACTACTCACGCCCGGCACCTCTCTACTAATTATTAGGAATGCTAAGCATGGTTCTAATATTTTCACACCGATATACTTTACAAAATGTCTGTCCGTCTGCGCTTAGTAGTTAAGTGCCTGAAATTTGCTAATTTTACTAACATCTACAAATTTAGAGGACGAGTAGTTTATCGATATCATTTCAAAGGCAGAACTCTCTAACACAACTGCTCTCCATATTATAATATAACACAATATCATTAATATCAAGCTATGTCAAAGAAAATGAAATGATTTTGTATACGCCTTGCTGTGCTAAATGCTTTGTTAATTGGACTAAGAGCAGGTCGCCGAATTCATGAAATGCTTAGTTCAGTAAGATTTTGAGGGTGAGTTCCTTTCATTGCATTCATTGCAAACAGAATAAAAAAATTAGTATAACTTGCGTTAGGGTATCCCACAGCGAAAAGACCATTTATACTTGTTAAAGTTGAAGCCAACCCGATTATTTGATTCTCCAGACTTCCTTATGGCATTTATAATAAAACAATGATTGGTTTTCTATTAATTGTTAAGCAAAGAAAACCTATAGTAAACCAACACACAAAACCTTAAAATGCATCATAAATTTAAAACAACAATTTTTTAAAGCTTAATTAATAGAGAAATACTTCTCTCGCATCTAAAAGGTGTTAAATTTTATGGTTACGGCCATTGTTAAGGTATGTAAGGCCCTTTTCATTCCCAGCGTCTTTGTTTTTCTATTTATTTTTTATATATGAATTCGGATAATTTGTGAGCTCGTAAAAGTTACAAAAAAAAAAAAAAAAAAAAATCATTAATTATTTTACACAGAAAAAAGTTCATTTTTCCAATTTTTTAATGAATTCAAAAGCATTTCAATATCATAAATAAACGTAGGTTGTTACCTATCAAACTTAAGTGACCGGAAAATGTAAAGCATTTCTGAAGAATGTCAGCCAAGAAAAACGAATATAGACCGAATATTTTGATGTTCACTAGATGATAAAGTTGTTCTTGTAAAACATGATACATAAAACATGAGGGACCACTAACCACTACAGCTGCATGAAGGTAAACCTTCTATTACATAACTATAGATGAATACCAGGACAGGTTGTCCAAAGAGATGTCATAGCATGGAGAATTTCAGATTTTTATTATTCCATTTTTTTAATTTCTGTTTACGGATCTAATGTGCAGTTTCTATCAAGGAATATCCTTAAATTCCTTAAACGATCATAATAAGAGTAAATTTATTCTTTTCCACGCATTGACAGGTTTGAGTGATAGGTAGCAAGTTTTTCAATACGTTCTCAATTGCAATAAGTTTTGGAAATTCATATATAACAGATACGAAGTACCTATCGAATAAAGTCGTTATAAAAAAAGGTTTAATGAGAAAGTTCATTATAAAAACAATCATATGACGGCCAAAGTTTCTTGCATAGAAGCAACAATCAATACTTTTCAAACTAATTATTTATCATTTAGTGAAAGACAGACGGACAACCTAACTTTTGTTACAAGGCAGCAGAAAATAATTGCTACTCTTCTAAGGAGTATTGAAAGCGTTCCTCTATCACCTTCCATCTCACATCGCTTTTATAGAATTGGACTTAAGACAGCAAAGCCATACAAACGATGCATTAAGGATCGTATTTGCATCGATCTCGACCATCAAGGAGATTTATGAGCATCAACAAGATATTGAAGTGCACGCGACACAAGTTTGAAATCTGAAATCGCTTTCCTGATATCCATGTTGATGTCGGTTTTTGCACTTGATGCACTTTAACGAATCTTAGACGTAGTTTTTTATACATTTCTTCCAAAAATATATAAACATTTTTTTATCAAATTTGATGTAAGTTTTTTTTTTTTAAATCAACATTTGTAAAAAACGCACGGCGTTTCATTAAAGAAAAGTTATTGTGAAACCGCGGTCGGATACCGGAAATTGAAGCACGTTAATGGGTACGGCCAAGAGACTTCTTTGCGAGAATTGCTGTGCCGGCAGTGCTGTGTTGTTAAGCAATTATTTCTAAAAAAAATGTTGAATTTTTCAAAAAATTTTGCTGAACTGCATTCATTGCTCTCTGGTATATAAAGTTGACAAGAAGACGCAGCATTTTCATCCTCACAAGTCAAAATTTCTGCTTAACTTCGAAGCCGATTTAAGTCGCGTCATGTTCATCCCTTTAATCCGATTCACCGAATCGATGTAATAATCTATCCTTAATAATAATGATTTTCATCCCTTGCGGTTACACTGTGTTATGTTACGTGTTCTTGTAGCTGTTATATTAGAGGCTGTTATCAGTCGCTTATATACAGCAGTGTGCTTGCATTAAATATTGTGTTCCTAGGTACACATCATGACGCTAAGTATACATACATTTCATGTCGATCTAACTTTACATTATACGTCTGGTGAAATGTTTTTCCTTCAATTTTGTAATTCTCTCTCTTCAAGAAGCGAAGAGAAACAACAATGCATACAATATGCTATAAGATTAACATAAACTTAGCAAAAAATTACACGTAAGCCGAACAGTCTTTGGTTCTTAGCGAAGATAAGTTAATATCGTAGCTTGTTAAAGTAACATTTAACGCGAAATTTTGAAACATAAACGCCAGATGATAAACGCCTGGCATGTTTGCATAATTTATTTATTTATTTATTTATATTTTATTTACACATGAAATCCAAGTAAAATAAGTTAACAGCCGAAGTTAATTGGCTCTTAGAAATAAATATTATGCTAAGTAGTATACTGTACAGCTATTAAACAGTAATTAAAGAAAGAAAGAAAGAAAGAAAAAGTATGTAAATATGTAGCACAGAGGCACATACACAGTCGGCGGAAATCCGAGTGGTGGGTGAACCTTCTTTCGTATTTGCAAACACGCAAAATCTTGGCAACCGATAACAATGAAAAAATGTATTTCAATTTTCGCATCTTACGAACATATCATCAGATTAGGAGCTAATCCAGATGCGACATAGGTAAAGCGCACGTATTATTTAGGAGAGATGATTTCTTAGAATTTCAAGATTCCAATAGTGAGATTAAACTGTAGATGTCATTTAGGTTAAGGGCTGTAAACGGATCGAAAAGTTAATTTTTATGTGTACGTTGACTAAGCTTTATGGAAATAAAGCTCCTAGAGAAAGGGTGCGGGATATTGAAGTTTACTTATTAACTGAAATAAGAGGGAAACATCAAGGATTAATCGAGGTTTCTCAAGTGATGGTTAGCCATCTATTTTCGTAAGGAGGCAACCTAAATTCTAAAAAGGTAAAGAGAAAGGGTGGCTTTTGAACCCCCTTCGAAGTCTGTTGAATCCACATAGCGCCGCTAAGTTCATATATAGGCTTTTTGTAGTGTAAGGTTCGTCTAGCTCTTTACATCATAGTTTAGCATAAAACCAATCACAGGCCTAGCTTTTTTCAAAGAGAGATCACCGTGCAAATTAAAACGAAACCTATGTTCGCATAAAACCCTTAAGTCCATGAGCGCGTCTGTCTGGTGTCCTCCTTGAAAGTGAAAGCTTTTTACTGTTTTTCAAAATTCAGTGAGCACCACGTCACCAAGTTATCAAGTAGGTAAATCGCATTGAAGGAGATATGAGAGCGATTCCAAGGTAAAGGAAGAAAACAGTTTAACATCGTCAGCGTACATGGTCAGCGCATATGGCCGGACTTAGGCAGATCATTAATGTATGAAATTAAGAGAAATGGTTCCAAGTGATTACCTTGAGGGGCGCCTGGCGTCAGAGAGAATTGATCAGAAATGATGGAGTTCAATACAACCTTAAGCGATGTGTTATAAAGATACGAGCTTATCCATTTAAATAGGTGGAAATAAAGAGAAGAAGGATCGGAGGCTTGAAATTGAAGGATCAATTTTTTTTTGTGGCTAAGTCAGACGCTTTACTAAACCCAGTGTATATGGCATCCGTACGAGAGCCTACGAACTAGAGAAAAAGTCTTGCAAACATGGCAAATAAACTCTAAGACTTACGTAACGGTTCGAAAGACAGTTAATAAAAACCCATAAATTGTACATAAATCTAAAAAATGACGATCAACGTTTACAAACTTGCATCAGTCGTTTGAATGATTAGTGTAAAGTGAACTTAAGTGAGCTTTTAGACACTTTCTTCCAGCGAATATTAAAAGTGTGAAGTTGTTATTAATAAATTATAAAAAAAAAAAAAAAAAAAAAAATGCATTCAAAGTTCTTTGAAAGCAATTTTGTTTTCAATTAATATGTGGGCACTGATAGGTAAGTGTATATAAATTTATGAAAATAGTTTTTTTAATTATTATTTTATTTAAAAGTGACTAAAGATTAAAATGTTCATGTTTTACGATAAAAAGTGTTTCTCAGTAATTTTGTTATTGATTTATTATTACTTATAAAGTAAAAAGTGTACACACCAACTCAGCTCTTATATCATAAGAAAATTGACAGAGTAAATGAGTTTTGAATAACGACCGAGATCAGCTAAACTAAAGTCAGTTGGTGTTACGCTCTATGCCACAAACTCTTCTACATGTTTTACGTTTACCACACATACAAATTTAAGAAAAAAACCATTTTAATTAGTTATAGTTCGGTTTATTAATAAAAATTATACATTTTTTTTTTTTTTTTTTTTTTTTTTTTTTTTTTTTTTTTTTTTTTTTTTTTTTTTTTTTTTTTGTTAAATGAGTGGTGAATGTTAGTTATTAAAATCAAAAGAAGTAAAAAATAGAAAAAAAAAAAAAAATGTCAGCTTCGTGTTGTACAACTTAATTGCTTGTCACCTGTATTATACGTAAGCGGCCGCATGGAATTTGGATATTTATTAATCAAGTGAAAATTTTAAATATTAATAGAAAAGTAAATGAGTAAAAATAAAACATTTTGCTGCTATTGCTAACAATGAATAAATTGAATAAATTTTAACTGAATTTTAAACAGCGCACGATGTTTTAGTTAACTCAGCATATTAAGTTGAAAAGCTCTTTAAAGAAAACATCAGTCAGTGATTTTAGAAAAATATTTAACGTAAAAAGCGTTTACCGGACTGTGTGATTGATTCAGCTCACAAAAGTGTTAACCACACCTTCGCATTGGTGATCCGTCAAGTTTGCTCGTAAACAACAAATTTTAGAGGATTTTAAACAAGCAATTAAAAATATAAACAAAAACAAATTTACTTAAATGAATCTTCGATGCCCCTCACCGCAAAAGAACGGCTTTTGTTAGTGAATTGCAGTTTGGGTTTCGTAAGTCAAGTCAGCACACTTGGGGGCCCGGAAGATAACGTTACAAAATATTCATTTCATTAATTCAAACGTCAAGTTAACAGTTACCGTAAACAAAGCATTAGACATGAAAATATTTTATGATTTAAAAAACTTTTCTTTTTTTTTTTTTTTTTGGTTAATTAATTTAATTTTCGGTTATTTTCATCCCGGTGACTGTTGTGGTGTTTCCAGTCTTCCTTTAAAGATCAACTACGAAAAGCAATTAAAATGCAGCCGTTTATCTCCGGCGTGAATAGGCCTCTCAGGCATGGCCTCAAAAGGCCCTGTGATGCGCGCATTTCCGCGCATGTTTGCGAAGTTTAAATTATATTCACTTTATTGACCTGAAAATGTAAGCAACGCATTGCCTATGGTCATGGCTTGCAAATTGTTAACTTTTTGTTTAACTTAGTTTTCTCTCGCTGTTATTACAGCTCTAAGAACAGGAAGTAGAGGAATATGTTACAAATGACATGACAAAATAAGCACAACTCGTAGGTCTTTGAGGATGGCTTTGAAAAGAGAAAAGAAAACGTCTCATCTAATTTACGATGTATGACTATGGCATGGTAAGGTGTGCTGTGCTCTTTGTGTTAGTATACCGTTCATTGGTTCATTGCTTGTTAAATATTAAATGATATTTTAAGTGGAAAATTTATGCTTGGAGATGATTAAAACCGATGGAGCGAGGAAAAAATGAAAAACAACGGCTAGTAATTTGTTAAGCGATTAACTAAAATTTATGAAAATATTCATTTTATTTAACACTTTCTTAACTAAAACAATATTTTAATGCGCCTCTTGCCTGCAACGAGACAACCGATGGTATTTGTTATAGCATACGCTACATAATTTATGCTAAGGATATATTGAGTATGTGCGAATGTGTGGAACGCCTAGCAAAATTGGAGACTTGCGTAATCTTTTTTTTTTTTTTTGGTTATAGTGATCGATTCAGAAATTAATTCCAGTTGATGATGGAATCATGTCTGCCTATGTATCTGATATGCGTCCATGTATGTTTGTTGGCAACGTATAGGTCGCAATTTTCGTTGCGTTACGATGGAGTTTAATACACTGGCACACTTCTGCTCAAGATGGGTTGGTATGCTGGATTGGATCGAATCATTTTCAGGAGGTAGGAAGATGGCAGGAGGGGGGGAGGTGGGGGGGGGCGGGGCGCTATATTAAGAAAATCTCTCATTTTCAATATCAAGGGTAAGTGTTATTTTAGCAGACTAAATGAATACAACAACAACAACTTGCGTCAAGTGAAACTATTGTTTAAATGTCCGCCCATATTAACGCTCTTGCAAAATATAAATCTTTACGTGATGGTAACGTTTAACTTTTCACACATTTTGTGATGAAAATTGTGCTTTGGCATATAAATTTACTGCAGCAAGTTTTGACCTCATTAGCTAGAGTTTTCCTTATAATGGTTATAAGGAGCATAAGATGCTTTTGATGTATTAAAGTGAAAATGAATGTAACGAAACTGTGTTAGACAAGGTGATGTAAAGCCGGTTTTGCCAAACTATAATGTTATTACGTGTTTCGCGTGATATCGTTCTACACGATGTCGTACGGTGTGATTTTGCATGCATCTTAAACCAGTGTGTTAAAGAAGCATCAAATAATCCCCTTCTCATTTTCGCAATTCGGCAGCAAGAGGCATTAATAAAACGTTATTACTATTGAAATTATTGTTTGAGCGAGAATAGAAAACTTAAAGGAATTTTGTCGTTTGCGTGGAATTACACACCACTACTCGCATAGCCAGAGAGTTAGACAGCGCAACAATCGAAGGGCACACATCAAGCGGCCATAACCAAAGCGGATGTGCCTCACACTCGACGGACAGACCCGGTCTGTCTCTCCCACCTTCTTTCCGTTCGTCGCCACCCTGCAGGTGTAACGGACATTTCCCGAGTGATTGGTCGTCAAAACGATTTGCGGAGTTGAGACAGCTGCCACAGATCTTACAAAAAAACTTCGAAAAAACTGAATTTGCTGATGTCCTCTTGATGAATTGTTTCAATATTAATCGCAGCGCAGTCAACGATAAAGTTGATATATGTTCTTCTTCATTTCGTTGTTTTTCCCCTCCAGCGAAATAGTTTTGTTTCGTTTCTTGTATAAAGAATTTCGGTTAATAAGGTTTACTGGTCGAAGGCAAAGTTTTATTTACTGACTTTTTCCTTCTTTTCCGTTTCGTTCTCCTGCTTTCATTCATCTTATCGCATATGTATATATAATTGAATTATTTATTATGACATTCTTTTTATGGTTTTAAGTGAAATGGCCATATGTGGCATATCCGCATGTTGCGGTTCCTGCATTTCTCGTGTACTCAAGCACAATGCTATCAGAGTCTAAAATCTTAATTTTAACTTGTTTTGGTTTAATGACAATTTATTACCATTTAAAAGAAAAGATAGGTTCACTAAAAACACGTTTTTCTCTTTAAGCAAATAAAACTAAAAAAATCGAAAAAAGAAATCTTGTATTCAATTTATTGACCTTAGTCTTGACAATAAAGTCTTCTACGTACAGCTTATATTGTTTTCAAAATAAAAAATAATTGCAAATTTTTATAAAAGAAAAAGTAAAAACTTTTCAAAGATTTCATGGTATGCAACTATTTTGTAACGAAAAAAAATATTTATCATAAAAGCTTTGGAAGATTTACAATTTATTATTTAATTTATCGAACAGAATGGAAAGGTTCCTTTTCCTGTATGAAACGTACCAGAACGTACCAACGTACAAAGCTTAACTTATTTTTTCATTCGGATTATAAAATCAATAAATCATTAACAGAGAGAGAGAGAGAGAGAGAGAGAGAGATCTTGACACTGTGAACTGTAAATTATATTAAGATTTCGTTTCTGTTGTTCTACTAATTTTCTGCAAACAAGTTAAGGTAAACCCGTTAGTCATGCAGTTGCAAAATAGCAAGTGAAAATTTTTGATAACGAAATTTATAGCCGATGCTTTTGAGAGGGAATAAGCGTCATTTTGAGAACTTCTTGCAGATGGTTTAAAGAAAATTAATAGAAGAACAACATTTGCGGAGATTATTAGCCATATATTGATTATATTTAAGTATTGAGTAAGAAAATCATTTTTTAAAAATATTGAAACATGACAACACCAGAGCGATCCTCGTTCGGCTCTGGGGCAAGCAATGAAACTGCTTCAAATTTTAATTTAAAGAAAGCAAAAAAATCACTTAATCTACATATCTGTCGATTCGAAAATACGTAGAATACTTGAAAAATATTACATTTTCTATAATTCGCGATCATCTAAATGGAAAATTTCAATTTTCGATCATAGAAAATCGAAAGATTATTAATGAGCGAACGTTTAGATCGTTACAACTTAACGAAAATATTCTACGTATTTTTCGTTTACAACGTTATTTTAAATACATTGTAAAGGATATGAAAAACGTGAGTTACGCCACTTGCCTTTTCATTGCAATTTCAGCACTATGAAACTATTTTCCATGTTCAAATATTCATCCTCTTGCTCTCTTTTCACGAATATTTTGTGCTAAAATGGATCTATTCTACTGCATCTGTCGATGAGAAAGTTGTGCGTTAATTGTTGCGCTATGACGAAGAAAGCGGAGCGAAAATATTTAATTCGATAGTCGAAACTATAATCAACACGAAAAATATCATCGCAAGGCAAACGCTCTCAGCCTCATATCTATTCATTGGCTGTATGTGTCATTATGAAGTGCATTAGAGAATTAAAGAGTAGTTAAGTGTGCTGGCTGTTGCTTCTTAGCAGAGATACTCTTTTCGAAGCGCTTAGCAAACAACTCGAAATTTCAAGGGAAAAATTGCTTTCACGTAATCAATTTTTTTTTCCACATATTGTGGAAGCAGCAAAGCTAACTATTAAACCAATAAAAATCTCTCTCGGGAGTATGTTTACCACAGTTAGACGTACATACGAACAGATGCACCACGGACAGTCATACATAGATACATTCAAATTTATAGAATCTCTGGAGTTTCTTTGTAATTATTGCGCTTGAAAATACCTCCTGTTTCTTTGATGGCGGATACGAAAATAATAATAAATTTAAGTAAAATTGGCATGTCCCTGCTATTGGAACTGTATGTGTCTTCTTTAAATATCTCTTTTAACTTTTTAACTTCGTATTATACTATTATAAAAAAAAAAAAAAAACAAAAATCAATACAAATTTCAAGTGATTGAAAGGAATCGTCTAACTATTGCTTGAAAACCTAAATTAAATGCAAAAGAAAACAAAATTAAAGAAACAACAAAAAGCATGCGTCTAAATACTGTAGAGTTAACCTTAGCACTTATCATCGTACATAAAGAGGTTTTTTGTCAATGACCACGTTCTTACGATATAATAATTTAATGGTGTGAGTAAATGATTTTCAAGCCCTTGTCGCAAAAATGTTGCTTAGAATTCAATTACTCTGCCGCCGACCTTAGATTTACTTAAGGGTGGAAATTGTAACAAAATAATCTTATACAAAACAAGTGAAAACTTTATAGTCGGGCTAGGCCGATTATTAAATACGCTACACCACATTGTCTAACACTATTCGTATTTTTGCCATAGAACACAAAAATTATACCTTGTTTTTATATGAACTTACTATTATGGAACTGTATATTAAAAATTGGACCACTTTCCTGAAGCATGGTTGTTGCCAAAACCTTCAACAATTGAGGCACGTGTTTAAAATTTAGAACTATTAATTTTTATATCAAGTTAATTATTATAAAACAATTTTCATCATAATATATTAAAATTTAAACTTTTCTGTCCTAAAAAACAAACATTTTCGTGAAAATCTCTAGATAGGTTAGGATCCAAAATGTGGGCCAAGATAGTCCAAATTTAGTACAGTTAATTTTTTAATCATAAAGTATTGAAAAGTATACCTTGTTGTCATATGGACTTCAGTTCTCGTTATACGAGAGGGGGTTTAAAAAATTGTCCCAGCTGTTCCAATTTCGAATGCCGAAGGGCACCTTTGCCGAGAAATTTTCAATATTCCAATTTTCTTCCATATAACGATTTTTCAAAACGGGGAGTTATGTGGGGAGTGTTCGAAAAAGTGAATCGATTCAAACCATTTTCGATAGCGTTTGTGCTTGGGTCAAAGTACGCGTGGATACCAAGTTTCATCAAAATATCTCAAAAATTACGACCTGTAGTTTGAATACAGATTTAGATGGACTGACATCAGACGGACAGACAGGCTTATATCAATTCAAAATCGTTTTATGAATCGATCGGTATAATATAACGTCGGCAGGTCTATCTTAAGCGTTTATTCGTATTCCATAAGTCCGCACAAACTTAATGTTCTCTGTACCACAAGAGGTGTAGGGTATAAACATAACTTGAAAGATTTATGCGCATCAAATTTACCAATGCACCGCTATTTGCATAAAATATTCTATGAATATTCATCGATGGAAATGTCGGTTCGATATGACTGATAGATATCATATAATGAATTATTTGAAGCTTCTCTGATGTGATCAGTAATTTCCGTCTGCATATACTGTAACAAAGTTCGAATAAAATTCACGAAAAGCGTCATTTTCTCATTATTGCCCAGTAGCTCGGCATTTGTTTGGTATCATGTTTGGGTTGGTTTGATTTGAGATTCGATTGACCGACCATCTGTCTTAGATACAGTTCGTGCAAAACAAAGTTATTTTGCCGTCGGGGATGAGGGATGAGATTATCGTAAATAGTATCGTGAGCAAAATGACTATTTTTTGCAAAAAAATTGATTACCACGAATACAATGGAATAACTTTCTAAAAATTGATTAACATGGCGTCGTCATCATTGCAAGGTTTTAATGAAAAGAAAATGTACAATTTTATCTTTTCGGCTTGCGAACATAATGAAATGCTTTGAGATCAATACACTGGTGAATCAGTTTTTCAAAATAACAGCGAATCGTTATAAAGGATTTTTATTCCTTTTCGTTTTTCCTCCTTTAAAGAAGTCAATATAAAAAATTGAAGCTAATTTCAAACGGACCTACTAATTCCCTTTATATAAATTCATGCATGTGTGTATACTAATTTTCTTTTAAGTGAACAAACTAGGAGTTGCATAAATAAACTCTTGCTTAAATAAACGAATTCTTTCTAAAATCATTTAGAAAAAAAAAAAAAAAAAATTGAATTAATTAAGCACTAGAACAATTTTGAGTATGTCGCAAACTTGGAGATAGGAACTCGAAATAAAAAACAGGTATGAACTGTTCGCATACACGCCTACAATAGAAGAAGAAGAAATAGAGACAGCTCCAACAAAACACCGAAGATATCGGTAGAATACCGCTACTGTGATTCTCATCAGAGACGCTTGGATTACCAACATGTCCGTAATTAACGATAAAATTTATTTCCAATTTATTCCAATCGAAAGCAAAACCTGCTATGTAACCTGCTACAGTAACAATAGCAATCACATCGGTTCTCCATAACATAGATTTCTAAATTTTCTCCTGAAAAGTCCAAAAATATGCTGGTTGACGCAAAATTCTACTGTACAATAGAAATGGAGTGTCGTATAGTAGGAAGAAATGTAATAAATATACTTGTGGTGCCCGTGTTTCTAGTGTCACCAATATTCGGAAAACATGCGTTTCACGGTCCTGCTCGTTATAGTATTATTTTGTTTACAGTTCCAGTTACGGGACATGAAGAAGTGCAAAAACATTTAGTATCAGAACTTGTTCAATATACGTGAAGAGAGGTAGTCGACTGTTTGCCCGGTAATTGCGGGTGAGTAGTTAACCGATTCGATTGAACGTGAGGCTAGCCCTCGAAAATATTTGGGTAACAGTTCTTCCGAAATATTGTCATGGAATCAAAAGTTGCGTTTTTAATGAAATTATTTGAGTTTCTAATCTATTGTCGCCGTCTACATGGACAGATCAAAATCACTTCAGTCACGTGACTTTTGAATCGATCAAGGATTGTTCTGTAGGAAAAGCTGGCAGAGGCAAAACATTGGTAGTTCTAACACTAAAGCACTGCTTTTAGTTTTTCTCAATTTTCAAAGTTTCCATACCCTGCGTATCTGATGTCAAAGATAAATTAAAAAGCAGAGTCATTTTTTGAATCAATTCAAGTATGTCCGATCTCGGTCCATGTGTGTTTGTCTTCAATCACTTCACTAGAGATAGTACAATTTAATATATTGTTATATTATGGTCTAAGGACGAATGCGATTGAAAATGAATTTTTGCGACTTCTCCGCCTAGAACGCCCTAATGTCAAGAAGTATTTATGTGAAAAAATTTGGGATTTACTTAATGCATTTCAGCAAAGCTCAAAGGAAAGAAAAAACGCAGCACGGCAAATAAATGGGAAAATTTTGAATGGGAGATATGGGAGCATTTTTTGAATCCTCCCCCCTATAAGCTATTGGTAAAAATTGTATTGGACACTATGATAGTCGACCATGACCGTCGATAAAATCTTAAGTGAGTATTGAAATTATGACTGCAGTTATTTGTTTTTGTTTTCGTACTCAACTTATAAGTGAGCCTGATAAGCGCTTATGTCATTAACGCATATGATGTTGTGGTTTCGGAGGATGACATTTTGAAATTTCATTACACAATTGTGAAATTGGCCCGTTTTCAAACTTTCTGACTAGGCCTCAATATTTTGTGTGCTAAGCGGCAGGTTTCTATCTGTATCTTTCCGACTCGAAAAGCAAGCAGACAAAGACTCAGACGAACGAATAGGCGGATTAATAGGTGGGCAAATATCCGTTGTTTGAAATTCATACCCTCATCAAGCATATGCATATACTTTCTCCGTCTCTCTCTCTCTCTCTCTCTCTCTCTCTCTCTCTCTGATGTCATTTGTAGATGTTGTTAACGGAATGATAAAAAAAAAAAACCCTTTACTTTCTCATTCTTTCGTGGTGGTTGTGATATACGAGCAAACTTTTCACATTCACATACAGAAAATATGTAAAATATATTGGCAACATATAAATCCCATTTCTCCCGCTTGCTGTTCTTGCTGTTATAGCTATTTCTGCTTGTAAGCTGAAATTCATGTACTTCAATAGGCTTTTTGTTATGTAAATACTTTTAAATAAGATCCCATGTTATCGCAAAGTTTGTGTTGGTATTTTTGTTGTTGCTATTTTTGCTTTTAGTGGCGTGTTTTAATAAGTTCGTAGCGAAATCTTAAGCCATAGAACCAACCACCTCTTAACGATTTATTTTCGTTTAGCAATACAAACAAACAACTTTTGCTCCAAAAAGAAACTCAATGAAATGACTGTTATGAGGAGTAAGGAAATTATATCAGTGATTAGTGTTCGGTTGGTATCGGTTTTGGTTTACGAAATATTGTAGTTTTTTTCAATAGTTTTGCTCTATGCTCTTATGAATACAGGTTCAGACGGATTTAGACAATTTTTTATTCCAATCTGTGAAAGTTTATTAGGCACACGCTTGTCAAGTTCGCACATTCTTTTTTTTTTGTTTTTTTAATTTAACAACAGTTAAACGGACGGACGGCTTGACATGGCTAATCTTACGCTAACGCCATACTGTGTTAGCATTATTTTTAAATATTCAGCACCTAAATTAATTGAATTATAAAAAATAAAAAATGATGTGCGTAATGATTTTTACTTATTCTCAGAATTTACACATAGTATTATATATACATATAAATAATAAAATAATATATAATATAATATATAATATATTTGACCGTCAAGTTTGCTCAAAGCATGTTTGTCAAAGCATGCGCCCATATTATCTACACACGTTTGCCAATTCATCAGCAGGTTGTTGCAGGTTGACAGTAGAAAACCTTAGCGGTCGAGAGTCTATGAATTGCTGGAACGCCAGTTTTACTGCATTATCGGAATTGATATTTTTTTTCCTATCAAGAAGTTGTCCAAGTTGGGCAAGAAGTGGTAGTCGGCGGGAGCTCGATCTGGTGAGAATGGAGTATGATGAAGAATATCCAACTCAAACCCCTGTGGTTTTTGCACACCGACTTGCGCAGTGTTTCGTCTGAATTTATCTTGAAATAAGATAGGTGTCGATTTGTTGACCAATCTGGACTGTATTCCTTTAAGTTTTGGTATAATTTTGTGTAGTTCGTTGTCGATGGATCTGGTTTTATGAAATCGTAACGAACCACACCTGCGTTAGACCACCAATCGCTCACCATCAGCATTGTTTTGGGAACACTACGCTTTGGAGTATGTTTTGTTGATTCGTCCTTGTCGTTTGCAATTGTCATACTGAATGCATTTCCCATCACAAGTGATTATTCGATTGAAAAATGGATCAGATTTGTGACGAGAAAGCAACATAAAACACGCCTCCAAATGTGTTTGTTTCTGGATTGCGTGCACTTCATGGGGAATCCACTTATCTAACTTTCCCGACTTGACCTAAACGAGTTAATATTGTTTGTTTGCTAACATTAAACTTTAAAGATAATTCATAAGCAATTTGGGATGGGTCAGACTCAACGGTGACCTATACAAAGTTACCAATACGAGATTTGTCAAACCAACTTGATACTGTCTGCTGCGTAGTTACACTAGAACCAAGCACAGCGCCACGTACGAACTCACACCTCATGACAGTACGAATGCCCGACAGATGCATTATAAAAAAAATACTTCTTAAAAAAACTTAATAATATTTTCTTGAGCTTGGAATAATTTACTCCTACGAGCAACGTGTCATATAACTTCTTAACAAAAGAAAAAAAAAAAAAAAAAAACCAAACAGAACGTTAAAATATTAAGTCATTGTCAAATAACAAGCAGTCAAAGTTGGCAAAATTGTAAACTGCAAGTTTCATCCTTGCCAACCTGATATATAAGAGGATTTCAACAGTGATGTGCAGTTTCACAATTGAAGATTAAACTATAGATGACTATTAAGCGCTAACTATTTGTTTTGTCAATGGATGAACAATACATTAAGTCAAATTTACCCACACAATTACTCGTGTCGAATCTACGTGAAGTAAGCCAAACAGCGCTTATTATTGACAAGTATATAATTTGTTAAAATCATTTTTTAAAATTATTTTTTTATACATTTATATAAGAATTTTGCAAGAACTTTTGTGTAAGTGTGGAGGTTATCGGTGCAATTTGAAAGTTCTTAGATCTGCAATTTAATGTAAAACATTAGGGGATAGTTCGCATATATCCCAGAAAGTTTGATTTACATAAGAACGTCGGAATCCTTATGTTTTTTAAGATCTTATTTTGTATAAATTCGTAACCGTTCAGTATCTTTAATGAGAAATTTCAAAATGACCGAGTCCGAGTTCAAACTTCTGCCGTAGCCAGCTAGAGTTTAACCTTCGATCGTACAACTTATCGCACTGCTTTAATTTGTTTCCCCTTTTATCCGCGGATACCAGAGTTTTCGCTCATCTAACTCATTATCTAGGGAGGGTAAGCCACTGTAAGCTTCCCGGAAAGATTTCTCGCTTTATCGGCCTAATAGGTGGTTCGAGTCTTCTAAAACATGTATGTAAAGAAAACTCATTACCAGCAAAAATTTTCTATCTTGAAATTTGATACTTTTCTCTAAGCACGCGGCAAAAATTGGTTTTACCTTTCAATTTCTAACTTTTCCCATATACTCAGAGGTAAAGGTTTGGAAGGTGTTTATGCCACATTTGAAAGCATTTCTAAACAAAACTGTCAAGTAAAAAAGAATAGATACGAGGCTATGAGGCTGATTAGTAAAATAATTTACTCCAAAACTCCTTTTAACAGCTCTGACGATCCACGCGATAAATTCACTTTTTCATTTCCTTTTAAAGCATGTGTGTTAAGCAAATTTAACCAATAATTTTTTTTTTTTTTTTTTTTTTTTTTTTTTTTTTTTTTT
>KK502417.1:2073736-2115896 GCA_000688735.1 Glossina austeni | reverse complement strand
TTTTTTTTTTTTTTTTTTTTTTTTTTTTTTTTTTTTTTTTTTTTTTTCTCTATTTTAAAATTTTTTTTTAAAAAAAAAAAAAAAAAAAAAAATACTACATTTTTTTTTTTTTTTCTGACTATTGTGCCGCATATTGTTGATTGACGACCGAATCGAAAAAACTTATATTCAAAGTTTACTCAAACATTACGTATATGGGTACGTGTGTAGTGTGTTTATTTTGAAAATTATCAGCCGTCATTAGCGAATGAGATTATTTTCAATTACGCTTATAGTTAGTTAAGGTGAACATGAAATAGTTTTGAAAATTAAAGAAATTTTCATCCTCACTATATTCAATAGTTGAGCGATGTACTCGCTCACTGTGCAAGTCCTACAATTTTCATATTAGAAAATTTAATTTATCTATTTTTTTATAGACCAAGTTATCACATAATAAAGTCTGTCTGTCAAAGAAGACAAAGATTGAAGAAAAAATTGCTTTTCTATTTAATAAAAAAATTGAAATTGAACCGCCTATGGGGAAAACAAAAACTTCGTATGCCTAACCTTTTCTAAAGCTAAAGCTAAAGAGTTATTATTGTTATTAACGAAATGAAAATAAAGAAAAAAGGCATATATCCAAAGAAAAACGACGATTCTTAAGAATATTCACTGGCTGTGTACATAATGAGTCGTTCATAAAATATTCAAATCACACACGAGAACACAACAGACAACAACAACAGCAAATACAGCAAAACAACAATAATGCAAGATATCTTGCCAGCGTTTAGTTAGCTGTGAATAAAACGCATTTAATCCAACCAAAACTAAGATACGATCGGGCTACGCTAAGTACAACTCCGTGCACCACGACTATGCAACACCTACACATCAGCATTTATATCTGCTCATAAAAATAAACATTCTTGTAAAACAGACGTTTGCCATTTGTTTAAGGTGGTAACAAAAAAGCATATGAAACGAATAAAATGAAAAATGAAAAATGAAAAAAAAAATGAAATTCGTGTAAATGTAAATTAAGTAAAAGTTAAGTGAAATAGAAAGAAAAGGAAAAAGAAAAGGAAAAAGAATAAAGCAACAGAAAGCAAAGACAAAGACAAAGGCGCAAAAGCAAAGTCATTTTATATTCTTAACGCTTTCTAAAGTCAATACAAGATATTATGCAAAAAATACTTAAATAATGTTTAAAGTGATTCATGAAATTCACATAATTAGTTAGTAAGTGCGTTGTTATCGTTTATTTCCTCTGCCCGGTAAACATTTTTGGTCTTTAAAGGAAAACGTGATAAAATTATTGATGCAGCAGCTCAGTTCCATGGAATTTTTTCGAATTTTGTTTACTTAATTTTAGCCTCTTCTTAATCCAACGCCCTGTACTCAAATCCGAACTGTTAACTATTTTGGCAATTCACAAAGCTGTAAGAGTTTATGAAAAAAAAAAAAAAGTGAACAACCGCCTAATAAATCATTATCAGCTAAAATCGCATTTATTGAAATCGGCTAACACTTGCATTTTTTGTTTGAAAAACTGAAATTCGTCACAATGACCTATTGCGGAGTCAGGCACATCCCAAAGCCTAAACCTTCACTTGCGGATAATATAAAATAATTAAAAAAAAAAAAACAAAAAACAAGTCAAAATGTTATAGCTGAGCACAGCTGGTCATTAAATATTATACATGAGTTTGCCTAACACAATTCTTCACCGTCTTCTTCTGCTCTTAATAAACTTTATCTTAAATGAAAAACTCGAAGAAAATGAAATCGCAGTACTCTACGTAGTATTGTGCAGTATTGTAGGATCGCTTGTAGAGTACACAAATTGTTATTGTTGTGGTGTATAAATAATTTTAGAAGTAATCCTTTTCGCCATAGTTTATGACTGATGAGCAAATCTGTCTATTGGAATGCATGAGTGTATCTTATTTTGAACGACTAAAGCTATGTTACCCACAAACTAGTAAACAAATGGGAGAGACGCAAGGACATGCATTCTAGATCCACTCATAATTTGATACTGATCAAGAATATCTGGGCATACCTTATAGGATCTTTTAAACGTTTCGGGTAGAAATGAGCATAAGTTTTCCTTCGATGGTGGGTATAAAAATTAGACTTGGTTGCGGTATGAAGGCTTGCATCGGAATCTTTAGTAGGGAGTGGGCCCAAAAAGTGAGTCGACGTAATCCGAATTATCTTTTTTTGTTTTTGTTAATTTTCTTCTCAGAATTATTTATTATTCCTCAACTGATTTCATCATAACAGTTTGAAGACTTATTGGTGCTGAAAATGTTTATCTGAAAGAGAATCATAAAGATGGTTTCGTCCCGTTCACGTTTTCCAGATTTATTGTACGTACTTCACGCCGAAATGGCGAGTAATGTAAGAAATCACAGATTCTTTTCGCATAACGGGTTTTTTGAAATAGAACTCGATATGAAGAAAAGACATAAAAATGGCCCAAATCAGTCCATTCTCAATATCGCTCGTCCTTTATGCCAAAAAATATCTTGAAAGTATTTCGAAAACTGCAACCAATGGACTGAACATAACAACACATGACGAGACGGACAGACATCTTTAAATAATTTTCTATACTGATTGGTATAATAAAATTTAAAAATATCTCTAGTTCCTGTGGATGCTGCATATGGTTACGCAAACTTAATAAATCGTTATCATAAGTAATATGGACTTTAAGCACATAAGACATGATCGTAAGCCGAAAATCAATTTTGTGTGAACCATTGCATCAAGTTAAAGTAACTTGAAATTTTATACTTCAATTATCTGATCTAACGAAACATGCATTTTCCATACCTGTCCTAAGTTGGCTTTAACTCATAAATTAAGCGAATTAATGTGCCCTCCAATGGTGGATATAAACAACCATTTTCATGTAAATAAGGAAAAGAACAAATTCAAAAGACGAATTGAAGTGAATTTAACACAAAACGGAATGTTTCACACTTACATCACATACCTACACACCTGGCCTATCCACACTGCAAAATGCACGTTGTACAGATGTACCACATTTACTGACACACAAAGTTGCAATTGCAGCTCCATGTGCACTATCAAATTTTTGGTTTCCGTCCTTTAACCTTTACTATCATATCATAGCTTAGCTCTTCGCAGTCATTACTATCAATGATCAATTTTGACGAGAAACATTTTTCCATCTATCATAAGAGAACGGAATCTATTGCGACGGTGCAGGTTATATAATGTATTTTATTGATTTAAACGGACGGTTCGTATAACGAACACCTCACAGTCCAGGAAAGCGATCTCAACACCTGCTTTACCCTAACATGATAAGGTCGAGAAACAACACGACTGCTGGAAAAGTGAAAGAATTCTTTGTGCAAAATGGAGAATACATAGACATTTGCACTTAAGTTCGCATATGAAAATGAGTTGCATACGAAATCACTTCTTTGCTAATCTGTTCATTATGTAACATAATTGAATTGACTATGAGTAGAGTAGCAGAAGCATCAGCTGGCTACAACGGCCAGAATCAATAAAGTCACTAAGTCGAGTAGAGCTCATCAAATGTGAGTTTTAGTGGATAAAGAGTTCATGAAATGGTATTTGGAAATTCTATAAGGTTGTGTGAAGTAGTAAACGCTGACGGCGGTGCAATAACCGGAGATCGAGTGTTCGTGTACATTAGCTTCCAAACTGTTCACAAGAGAACATTTTCGAATTTGGGCTTTATACACCATTTTTTTGTGGACTTATTTAGGGCGAGTTCTGATTAACTTTCAAACGTGACCACGGAGAGAGCTGCTGTAAATATTTCACGTATAACCCCCAATTTTAATTTACCTTCCCCTGAAAAAAAAATGCATTTTTTTTGGAAGATCTGCTGACTACCGATGAGACTTGAGAGCCGTCAGCTCGTACAGACGCTACATAGGAACACAAATTGCTGGTTATTTGGTCTCAAAAAATTCAGCCTGAATTGTTAGGGTATTTATCCTGTCGGNATTGCTGGTTATTTGGTCTCAAAAAATTCAGCCTGAATTGTTAGGGTATTTATCCTGTCGGAGACAGCATACAAAGAGAATCTGCTGACTACCGACGAGATTTAAGAGTCGTCAGCTCGTACGGACGCCACATAGGAACACAAATTGCTGGTTATTTGGTCTCAAAAAATTCAGCCTGAATTGTTAGGGTATTTATCCTGTCGGAGACATCATACAAAGAAAATCTAATACAATATTAATTTTTAAGACAAAAAAGAAGTTCGCAAAGCACTTAACATTAAACATATACTTCTCCGTATTGGAACTGATGAGGTGATAAAATTGGTATACCTTCACTTTCAATTTGGGCTGAAAGGTTTTTCATGCTCAAGCGTTTGCAATGGAAGCCGTTCTATTTTTTTTTTTTTAATTTTCATACTCTATATCTGTTTTTTTTTTTCGTCTGAAAATCTCTTAAATAAATTTACTTTCTGTAAAGCTCTCAATTCAATTTCTTATTTAATGCAGTGTCATGAATTTTATATTAGATTTTTTATATGCGTATACTTCTATGTTTCGATCCACAGACGTACATAGATATGTGTATGTTTCGCTTACCTTCAACTTTTGCAAGCGCCAGTACTGATATAGTTTGCAAGGCTGGTATTGCCCATGCGACCAAATGAAATAAATGTGATTTATTTTCGATGGCTTCGTGACCCCATTTAAGGCCGGCTGCCAAGAACCAAGCGAACGCCAAACATGACCACCAAGCAAATGCAGCCATACAACAAAAATATAATGCCATAAATAATACCGTACAAGCAGTAGATTGACGATGGCCCTGAGCAACAAGAGTAAAAATTGAGAGAATAAAAGAAATTTTATTTGATGTCATAATTCTTTCTTTTATTTTTATTTTTATTTTTATTGCATCTTCATCTTAAGCGGAAGAGGAAGGTGATTATTAAAGGCATAAAAAGTATATTTCTTCTATTTGACTTACTTGAGTTATAGTTGACATCATTTGTAAGCGACCAAGTCGAACTGGTGGCGGAAAAGGTTCGCGACAAGCCACTGAATCGCCAGCACCCAAACCGGCTACATATGCGCAGCCTACGACTAGATAACACACGGCCAAAAAAACAATCGCTCGTTCGGGATAACGGAAACGTGAAGAATCGATTAGGAATGTTAAGACCTGGAGAATAAAAAATTGTTTATTAACCGATTAATTGTTTATATTAATGAAAAATAAGTCGAGAAATTATGTTCTTATGAATTGTGTTAAGCTAAATGGAAGGGCCTTCATAATGAAAAATCTCCGGGAAAAATATAATTTTTTTATAATTACTATAAATATATATACATTTATGCATATATATAGTTTTTTCGTTATTCATTAATAGTTAACTCTTTTTTCTTAAAGGGAAGAAAAATGAAAAGTTCCTTTATCTAACATAAACAAAGCTATATGACTAGAAAATTATTTCTCTTCCGGGTTATGTGAAACGATAAGAGTGCAAAATTAAATTCAAATCCATAACTAGCCAAGACATTTACCAATTGTCTACCCGGAGCTATTGCATAGGCCGTAAATTCGGCCTGTTAAGCATGTAACAGAGTTCCATATATTGCGTACGGCTGGATTTGCAGGCTTAGTCAAGTCGGGGACAATGAATTACGTCTATTGTTAGGATAACGATATATACTCTGACTATAAAAATAATTAATATTATGGGAAATAGTATAGAGCGGTTGTAAAAGATTGACTTGACGGTTGCAGTTAAGTATCTCTCTACACATAGCACTATTAAATTACATCTTAGTTCTACGAAAATCTAGATCGAAACTTTTAACAAAAGTTATAGGGCAACAGAAGAACGGGTGAATCCTCTCCTTCATGCGGTGTTCACAAAAATCACATTTTTGGTTCATTTTCTAATCTGGACGGAGTAGGCTTGTAAATCCTACTATATCTTAATACTAAATGTTTAACAGAGCTTTGTAACCCCTCTAAGCGATATGGTAGGTGTCTTTGCTAGTTAACTTCAAATTTGTCTTTACATCCGTCCTTTAACCCGTAAATTTTTATAGACAATGGCCGTAAATGAAGGGTATGTTTACAGCTTTGTTTCAACTTGCAGTGCTACAAGTCCGAAAGAATGTATTTACGGTCACCGAAGGAAAATTTCAATGTGAACAGGCCAGGGAAACGTTTTCGCTAATGGCTGATAGTGAAATTTGCAGGAGAAATCTAGATTATTGACTGACGTTTTAAAAATTTGTCAATAGTTTGTAATTAGACTGAATATGTAGTGTCAGGTATTTCCGAGTTTGTATAGCCGACATCACATCCCCCCTTTTTCTGCACCTACACGCCATAGAGTGTAAAGGAACATTTCAAGAGCATGAAATTCTGAAACCATTCAACGATAGCGGCCATTTTTTTTATTATTAATACTGAAAAAACAGTTATTTCTCGTCAAAAGATTGAGGCTTCATTGTTGCTGAAGATATTCTTATAGCTTTGTCATAGCGTTCTTTCCATTTCATCTGAGAGCTCCTCAAAACACCGTTTGTAAATGTGTCAACGACTTTTTGTGCCGACGAAAGTTAGTCTCCACGCAATTTATCATGGACGTTGGTGAACAAAGAGGGGTCATTGGACGCCAATTCAAGGCTTAAATAGCTTGTTGTCAGAAGCGCATGGGGGCATAATAAAGGTATGACGTAACTCAAGCCTTCATTATCAGTTTTTGCACAGCCTCAATGGCACAGTGATGCTCATTACGCCAGTGTTTCACAGTTGCGAAGGATAAGGCATTCTTGTCTTGATAATCCACGTCGAAAGCCGTAATACACTATCGCACGAAAATTTCCACGAATTAATTCCATTTTTACCCTGAGACATGGTCTTCAAATTATTGTAAACAAAGCTTATCGCGCTCAAATAACAAAAGCGGTCTGAAAAAGGTTATGGGCAAAAATGTTCAAATTTCTCGTGAGATGATCACATGGCTCATGACAAGACTTAACGTTGTCGATATTGAAGGTACAAACATTGGCCTACCTAGTAGACCTATTCGCAATTCATTATGTAATTGTGTTTTCCATTGCCCGTGATTTGTTATGTGCAGTGCAATGAATTATATTTTCTCTGAGATATTTGTACATATCAAGATATTCGGAGCTTATACATTTTATAGCTCAATTGATTGGACAAAGTTCGTATCAGTGATTTGAATAAAAGAGAATAAAAGAGAAAACTAAATAAAGTACGACAAATAAGAAAAAAAAAAGATAAATTTTCTATCATAAATAAAATCTTGATAAATTTATTTTGTTGTCGCCGAGTTGTTATGCATTGGGTGGCAAATGGCAAGAAAATGTCATCTTTTTAAGGAACTTTCGTGATATAACAAATTGATGACAAATATAAAAATACTTAAATTTACTTAAAGCGTAAAAGTGATGGCATAAGCGTGAAAAGAAAATTGGTAGCTTAAGTTGATTTAAGGAATAATTTTCTAAAGAGTATTTAGTAGAATTTTTTTTTAGAGAGAAAGAGAGAGAGAGAGAGAGTTTTCATCATTTAGTTGTGAATTTCAACTTAATATCTAAATGGATAGGCGGCGTGTCCCTGCAATCGACGTTATTGAAGCAGAAATGCCAAAAAGAAAACTAATAGAAAACAAATGTTATTGTTCTTGATAAGAAAACAGAAGAAGAAAAAAAGATTGCATCCCGCTGAGGTCAAAAGTCAAGCCATTCACCATTTGCCCTTTTCCGATACATTCCACAAGAAGGCCGTTTTATTTACATAGACAGTCTTGCTTTCACGTCATTTTTGACAATGGTAGTCCAACGACCATCACTACAGCATCCGACAAGCAGAGATTACAAGAATTTCCTATGCATTTGCTGTGTACACGCTACTTGGCTGCTTGCAATTGTTCTAACTATTCGGGTTTACCCCCGTTTGTGTAGCCAAGCAAGCATCGCATTTAGTGCTTTGAGCAACCTTTTCGAACACAACGAATAACCGTTTGGTGCGGACTTCGCCCTAGCGGTGTAATTAGCATCTATTTTCCTAACTGTCGCTCGACGGTAATGATTGCCAAGGCGAGACGACTATTACGACTATTCGTCATGTTGAAGGGCCGCGTATATTTTAAAGAAAAGGACAGACCATCTAACTTAAAATTACAGTTATTTGTTAGAGCTGGACATATCTCTAAAAACTTCCAATCACTTTTTTAACGAGACTGCGACTGCGAGAACTTCAAATGAAGGGATTAATAAAAAATTTGCTTATCATAGGTCTGACGATGTTCCAAGGTGTATATTGAAGGTAATATAAGTTCTAGTCTGAGCAGCGATGCGTGCACAAATAATTTAAGAAAAATCCATTCACGTTGATTGAGTTGAGAATTAAAATTATTGGGATTTCCAATGGTTGTGTTATGCTACACAACATATGTTGACATACAATGTGCAATAACTGCGGTATAGCTTGTTGCGCTTGATTATTGCGGTCTGCAGTTTATTTATTTAAGCGTACTTAAAGCAATGGCAGACAAAAAATGCACTGCAAACCATACTACACATAACTGACATTATAAGATTTATGTAATTTATTTGTTTTTTGTTTTTTGTTTTTTGTTGTTTTTTTCTTTTCGTTGTCCATTGCTATTGCATGCGTTTTTATTTGTTTGCAAGTAAATGCTTACCTAAGCGTAGATTCCGACCAAGGGTGTGTAGTTCGTTCGTTTGAATGTTAAATGTTACATACATATATTTCAGTTTGCATACAACCAAAGAAGCACATATGCATACGCTCGGAGAGAAAGCGGCACTCATTTACATAAATTGCGTAGTTTTATACCAAAATATTATCTCAACTTCTCTCTAGCGATACGAAACTTATTTGGGCAAAACATTTATGTTGCATAAGTACACTCCAATGTGATGCTATGACAGCTGTCACAGTTTTGTCATTTAATTAGCATAATCATAAATAATCACCCACCCACACACACACACACACACACACACACACACGGTCTCCATGTATAGAGAGACGAAAGTGTTTAGCAATTGCAGTGACGCACTGACATTAGCGTTACAATGCTAAGAAGAAAAAGAAACAAAAGAAACAATTGACAAAACTATATTTGGCTGTGGTCGAACCTCTTACATCCACAAATCATTTTACGAACAAGGTGAAATATCGATATGGGTGGGCCAGAGACGATTACGAGCATCATATTTATGTAGCTGTTGTGGGTTTGATTCCCTTTTTTCCGATTTTTCTCTTTGCTTTACAAAACAACTATGTTCTCAATTCGTAATTGTGTTACGGCCGTTTTATTTGGCCGATCTACACTATTTTTAATACTAACCTATACGTAGAAATTTCTAATGTTTAGCACATGCAGAAAGACATGTGAAGATGCGCTTGCACATGCTTACATCGATTCAGAATTTGAGACTAATCAAGAATACATACTTTATGGGCTCTCTGAAGCTTACTATAACTTATTATATAGAGTCAGTCTATAGTGGGAATAAGAAATAAAAAGCAACGAAAAAGTGATTATGTGCCAGCGAAGCGAAAAATCTGTTGAGATCTTTCGATATCTTTGGTAGTCTTGTTTGAAAAAAATTACTGATTTATTGCAACTTCTTAAGGTCTATACAGTGAGCAAATGGCATTAATTTTTAGGCATAAATATGTCTTCGTCACTAAGTTTTTTTTGTTTTTGTCCCAAAAGTAATATAACTACAACGAAACATTTAAATATAATAACGCATAAAACACCTATCGAAAAAACAACAAATAAATATAAATGCACAGGCAATAAATTTTATTACAGAAATTATTACAAAAGCAAAAGATTTATACAATTTTGAATCTTAGCAATTTTCGATGATTTGATTAACACACATCTCACATCATCTCACATCCTGACCTTTGACAGTTTGGATAAAGTGTTGCGTTCAAGATTTTGATTTACATAAAAAGGCGGATGAACTGACATAATGACTTAGTCGGCATATGACAAATTTTAAATTAACATAATGTGAATGTAGCGCAGTTTAAAAGTTATTAAGCTCAATAGGGGGGATAGGATTGTTTTCTGAAATATTAGATTATTACAAAATATTAAAGCCGTTTCCGTCTCTGAAGCTCAATACTTTTTAGACTAATTAAATTTGCTTTCATGAAAATTTGAAACGCTCAAAACAAATAATTTTCTATATCTGGCGGTAAGCACTGAAAGCAAATATACACTGAAAGAAGCGTATTGCTTACGTAATACATCCGAAAAAAAGAAATTAATTTTATTGTACACAGGATTATGCAACAAAGGCGATAAATTTAAACACAACTGACACACACATGTTGGCGAAAACTGTGTCTGTTTGCAGAAACGCTTCAAAACGTTTGCGTTCCTTTCATGCAACTACGATAGTCTGTCTGCCTGTGCACAATTTTCCATATGTCACAGGAAATAAATTTTCTGATTTAATTTTTTTTAGCTGCAAAATATTACAAAAAAATATCCGAAACATATTAAAAGAAATGAACATCTAGATCACCCAAACCTCAACATAAATTTTCCATCTGCTTATCACTAAACGGATGGCGAGTACTTTTGATTTAGTCGAACTAAGTCGAACTAAGAGTCAGGCAGACTTAGTATATCCCTATAACAGATAGTTTGAAAACCTTTTAAATTAGATAACCACAGGTAGGTAGCGCTAGTTGTCAATCAGTTAGTCAGTTAGTTGGTTAGTAAGCGGAAAAATATAAGGGTTTGAATGTCCTATGCAACATTAGAATTCTTTTATTAAACGAGTGGAGTATGTAAGAATGACGTCGTATGACACGTATTTATAGTAACATTTGAAAGAGCTAACGAAAGAACGAATCTTTTTGACAGACTTAACAATTTTCCTTAATACTAAATATAAGTGCATACGTGTATACTTACATATGTTTAAAGTGGAAAAAAAAAAAAAAAAAAACATGAAACCGGGGATATGTGTGCCCATGTAGTCTAAATTACATAACGTTCGCATATATGTACATATATAACATTTTATAGTTGTGGCATTTGGTGTATGTGGAAATGACAAGCTGTTTGTTCTTTGTAAAGCATTTTTGATAACCTCATGTCGAATGAGTAAATATTTCTCTGCTTGCAGCGACAACAAATTTATTATAAATGAAAAAATGAAAATATTTAAACCGTTTTGCAAATAACTGATTATTTCACTAAAAGGGAAACTATTGAAAATCAATACGAATGCATCCGATATATAGAGACCGAATGACAAATGCGTATGCAGTGATCAAACCGGTTAATTTTCTCGAACTTATTAAGCATAAATTTCTTTCCAATAGCACTCGCACCTGTTTGGAATGCCATGATATCTTAGATATCGTCAATATGTGGAATTCTATTTTCATTGTGGGACGCATAATCTCTTTAACGCATTGGTCGTTGGATGGAGCGGGCGACATGGACGTCACCATTCGAAAGCCATAACTTAGATCTGTGGTAGTTCGTATTAGCTGGAAACCTCATTGGCATTTAGGAGATTGCCTGGTATATTACATAACTACAGACAAGATCATTATAGTCGGGCAAGGCCCGACCCTAGATACCCTAAAACACTTTACCTAATGCAGTCATGCATTCATTTTTATAATAATAAACCAAAAGTTGTATACTCTTTATATGTGAACGCATAGTTTTCATGAAGCTTTCATATTAAGGCGTGGTCGAACTGCCAACTAACTTGGTCCAAATATGAAAAACTTAGTTTACTTGCTAAAGATTTTATTATTTTTCAGTTGTTTTCTTCCTTGTTGGCATAGAAAGACTTGTTTGCTCATGGCATCCCCTATAGACCGTTAGGTCTAAAAACATAGACCTATGTGATCGAAATCACCTACAGTTAATTTACTAATGTTTAATATTTCGTGACAATCCTTCTATTCTTGATCAAAATTCTATGCAGATAAGTTTTGTATCAAAATATTTCGACGAACCACTTCTCGCCGTAAAGTATCAAAAATTAGACACTTTTGCCACATAAAGACTTATATACGGTTACATAGCAGGGGATTACAAAAAAAATTGTTCCATCCAAGCCTGAATTTTTCTCACCTATTTAGAAGGCCAAAGCACTATTGATCATTGACGTTTGCCGCGAAATTGTGAATAGTTTTTATATAACGACTTTTCAATATAAGACGTTATTGGGGAAGCGGTCGAAAAAGTATTCTGTCCGAACTATTTTCGATGGAGTTCGAGGTTGTGAGAACACGTCAGTTTACCAAATTACTTCAATATCGTAAAACTTTAACAGGAGAAACTGATACCCTGCCAAATGGGTTAAAATCTATTCAGAAAGCGATTCTGTATCGATCGGTATAACAAAAAGTGAGTTTATCACAAGTCTTTCTGTGTGCTGTATACATCCGCACAAACTTAATATACTTCGTACGACACAAGCGGTGTAGAGTATAAGAAGAGCAGCTCGTTTTCTATTTTTGCTGACCAAATACCAACTTGAACACAAACCTTGGCAATCGTTTGGAAGTGTTGTAAACTTAACACCCTTTCGAGTAATATGTTGTGCAGAGACTTGCCATTTTCTAGACTCAGTGGAAGGACACAAATTGACATGTTATGGTTTTTCAACCGATCGTTTGTGATTGTCTTCAATAATTTTGCGTTACCCGGCTTAAGGAAATGTTCCCCCTTTAGGTATAGCATGGCGGCTTCTCTACCGCATTGTTCTAAATACTGATACTGTGGGGAGATAGTATCGCAAATGTCAACATTCAACTTGAGTGTTGTTTGCACTACATTGTAAATCAGCTTAACGCTGAATTGCAACTTCTTCCCCAGACAAACATGCGAGCTATTCGGGAAGATCGTTGTTTAGTTCAAACCTCCTCTGCTGGAGCACACCTGTATTTTTATGAAACAATTATCACATAGAAAGGCAGTAAGCAGTTGAATAGAACCATCAAATGCCAAGAGACCTTCGGACGTACGTAAATATTGCTAAGGCTAATTGGTAATAGAATGATTTTAGAAAAACGAGCGCACCTTACAGATAAAATAATTTGATAGCGAGAAGTTTTGGTTTCGTTCATTCATTCAAATTTCTTGTGTTGGGCATGCTGCACACGCACACAATTTATGTATTCCAAAAATGGAAATAATCTCATGTTGTATGTTGTAAGCTAGAATTCTCGAAGCGCTTTCGCAAAAAAATAACTCGATTAGCAGGGAGCACCAAACGTTACTGTTAGGGTCAATTGTTTAGCGGACTGTGGTTAACTTAAATGCAACGCACGCATATGAGGTCGCGTGTATATGAAGATGTGGTTTACAACATTAATTCCGCTGACTTTTTAGTCATATTCGCATCGTGCCTCGAACAAGACTTGGGCTCGGATACACAGCCTATACCGAGTGGCGTAGGTGGTGTTCGCTGACAAGAACATTTCGAAAGAAGAGACAGAGAGAGCATGAGAGAAGAGAGAGGTGGAGGGAGAGTTAAGGAGGTTTGGATGATTTCATTCAGTCTATGAAGGACAAATGATAGCAACTTCATGCTAACATTTCCTTGATTGCTTTCCAGAAACTTAGCTGCTTGCGGTATGTAGCAACCACATTGACGGGGATTACTATCTTCCCCTGGTCGCCAGGATGATTTTGTAGTGCCATTGAGAGCAGCTTAGCTTAGCTGTCTTATTACTACTACTATTTGACGTAATCTACAATTCATCTTAACGCAAATGAAGGAACCTAAGAAAAGTTCATTGTCACTTCTATCACGATTTTGTTTATACGAAATTATCGGCATATTTTGCATAGTGTTGCACAATATTCTTAAGACTTGTCAAACGCGGTATGGTAATAATATTCAATAATGTTCATTGATGAAATGAATCGCTATTAACTCTACTTGCTACGGCGTTATGCAAAAATTAAATTAAGTACTTATTACATATAATTAGCTTAACTAACTTGTAGTCTCAATTTCTTTTCATTCTGTGCGCTATCCTGCGTTACACGAAAGCTATCGTAGCGCTTGTGTAGACATAAGAAATCGTTTTTGTTTGAAAATCATACAAGAGAGTGTGTACAAAGACATTCAATTTTCGATTAACTCTGGACCCGTAAATGGCCCTGATTCGGGAAAAATTTTTGGCGAACGATGAAATTATTGCGCGATAATAACTGCGATTTTGTCATTTTCATTGGCACTTACCGTAAATAAGCAACTGGCGACACACACTGCAGCCCATGATCCGACCCAATAGCGTAGCACAGTGCGTTCTTTTTCAGGAAAGAACATGGCATGGCAAGGTGCACCACAGTCACGTTTGTCCTGTAGCAAAAAAGAGAAAACATATTCTAGATTAACTGGTAAACACGCAATCCATCAAAATAAAAAGTCATAGAGACAAGCGACTAAGCATTACGTACTTCATCTGTGGTATTTTTCTCGTTAGTGAAATATTAAAACTTGAAGGAAATAATATTTTATTTAACCTTTGCACACCGAAAAACCGAGGCATGCTACTAAAGAAATAGGCGAACAGGTAAATGTGTATGTAAAAATAAAAGTGATATTAAATAATATTTAAAATGAGAAAATCGCATTAACCTTGAGATGGACTTTGCTTAGCCCTCACGCGTAGGCAATATATCAAAGTGGCAGAGACTTGTGGGTTTGCGGAAATGTCAGTTGGAGAGTACCGTTTTCTTTTCTTTTTTTTTTTTTAATAAAACAAAGCTTTTACTATATTTTGAATTTTATTTTTATTTGTAAAAGTTTTCAAAATAATTTTTTATTGATGACAATGGTTTGAAATCTTGATCACTTGAGAGCTTGCACAGTTTTTTTAGCATTTATAGTCGTACTTTTCGAGCAATGGAGCCAACTCGTCAATTCATTTGGCACACTAAGGAGCTAAGGTCATACATTTCAAGTTTTATCCTTTTGATTATTTTGTTGTTGTTGTTGTTATATTTGTGAATTGGACGGACAAATTAACAGGTACACATGGCGAAATCGGCTCGATATCAATTAAACTTTTCTGCTCTCTGATCTCGCTGTAATACCAAATTACTATACGAACAGAAGAACTACGGAAGTTTTGCATACAATTATTTTCACGAAAAATTCAAACTGTCGGATATCGAAAAAATATATATACAACATCTCGAATTAACAAAATAGTCCCGTTTCAGAAAAAACGAAGAGACATCGTATAGATTTATTGCATTATGTCATTCACAACTAAGTAATGTTTACGATCTTTACCCGCCTGTAGGATTAGACTTCTCGATTTACCCCTCTCTTTGAAAGGGAGGGGTTTGTATACTATGCTAGACAGGTTCTATAAATAAAATTTTTTAATTAAATTCGTTGTTTGTTAACATTCACCGTTGCACGACGCTTCAATCTCAGCAAAATAAACTTAAGTTGTGTAGTTGTAGTAGTTGTGTACAATATATTGGACATCGTTCGCGTTCCTTACCATTTAATTTCAATACCGGAATTGATTCATGGCAAAATAGAGCACTATTTGTGACAATTGTTAATGCACCTGTTAAGGACTTCAATGCCAAATTGTGGTACATTGTCGTAGATTCAGCAGCTATTAAGTCCAGTTGTAAATCGTAATATTAGCCATTATCTAAAAGTTGAAACAAGCTTTTGCTAATTTATAATAATGAGGTGCTATTGAAAAAAAATTTGACTATGGTTCGCCCAAAAGATCCAGCCAACGGAGATGCCACAAATTAGCATAAGTTTTAACAAATAAATGGTTACCAAGAAGTCAGCGTAATCTGTCAAATGACACGCCTATGGTGTCGCGTTAGCTAAGACTACCGTTGTTTTCGAAAACAAAAAAAAAAACGTTTTTCCTAAAATAAACATGACGATAAATATCTCCACGTCTATTCTATAAGTGAGCCTGCAATATCTGCATAAAAGTGAAAAAATCAGTCCCGGCCAGACAAATTTGATTTTCTTCCGTTTCTTTTCAAAAAAAAAAAAAGGAAGAAAGATGCTTAGTATTATGAACGTCCGAACAGCCGTTGATTCAATTGTCGTTGCTCTTCTTAATGTTGTTTTCACCTGGCTAGGGGTTAAGAAAATAAAGGTTACACTTGTTGTATAGTATTACACCCAACGATGCTGATTGTAACTCTTTGGATCAGCAAAAGATTTTCATTCGGTGGATTTTTTTTATTTGGTATTTTTATCCAAATACGTAACACTCTGGTCGATTTCCTTAATATTGCAAGAAATTATATAATTTTAAAGTTTTATGCGCAAAAAACAAAAATCCGGTGACTGTTCACTTCACTTCTAGTTTCTTTACTCTCTCGATATAATAATGCCATGATGAGATGATAACCAGATGGTGTCCAGATGGTGGTGGTTTCACAGATCACTCTTCAAAAATATCACTCTTGAAAAATGTTTGTTTTGTTGCATTCATTGCCTTTTATATAATCACACTATCTTACATTAGCTTACATTATCATTAGTACAAATTAATTATCAATAATGAAGTAATGGATAGAAATAGTATATCAGAGTAACGAAACGTGCAACAACTGAGCAAGTGAATAACTGAAACTCTTATATCGATGGAAGTGTCAATGAATTCATCAAAAGGCTTTATTAAGCGAAAAATCTCAATAAAGTCGCAGTCGCAAGGTCGCATTCTATGATGTGATCAAAACTTATTCTTGTTCGGTTTGTCAAAAAAACAACGAATCCAATTTAACACTGAAAGTAAGAATTCATTCCTTTTGCCAAGCGCTTCACACTGTTTCATAGCAATATTGAAATGAACACTTATGTAGTAGTTATGCAGTTAGCAGAGGGTAGAGTTCAAGGGAACAGATAGCAGACATTTCTCCGGCTTCCATGAAGGTGTTTTATTTAATAGACTCAAGAATGTGTTCCTTATCAGTATTATGAACTAAACAAGCAGAAGCAAGGACACATAAAGAGAATTCAACAACTATTGGATTGAAAGAATTTAATAAACGTCATGACTATGCCAGAACAAACGTATTTCTTATGTTATGTGTTTCTTCTTCTTCTTTTTTTTTTTGAGTCATGTCTTCCATGTTACTTTTTCAAGATAATGGAGCTTTGTCACTTTGCTTATTTTAACAGAACTGCTCTACAAGTTGTTTCCCTCACGTTTACACTTAATTCACTTTCACGTTCTAACAGAACGCACGCGTTTCTTTTTCACACGTTTTTTTTTTTTTGCACATTTAAGCCATCGCTGTCTGTTTGCTTTAATATTCTACTTGACTGTGTTTCCCACTTAGTGTTCAACTAATTTTTAGTGTGGTTTGTACTTGTTTTCTACTTCTGCTTTACTATATCCATCACGGTAAGTATATTAGATTTATTAAACATTTGGAATGCCTAGATATAGGAACCGCATATCTCCTAAAGATATACACACATACATATATGCTCAACCCTTCGAACTATTTCTATCGATCTATCTATCCGCATAGTCTGTATGACTAATAGGAAATTGTATCCAAACGTTGTCTTCATGTTCCGTTTGCTCTCTCTTCTTTTCGCCAAACTAAGTTAAAAAATCAGCTGCACCAGAGCAATGAACTATTGCCCGTAATGGCCAACAAACTATAAATAAATATGAATTCCGAGTTATGTAATAATGACATCTGAAGTACTGCTTAATTTTAAAATATTACGATTTGAAATATATATATATATATATGTATATATATATATATATGTGAATGAATCCGACTTTTATTTTGTAATTAAATGCAGCACAAGTTAGTGGCGTTGACCAATGAAATATTCGTTCCAAACTTAGTCTTTTTTCATTCTATCTTTTGTATATGTAGCATAAGAGCCATGCTTGCTTGATTATTTTAGTGGTATAATGCGATAGCATACAAAATAGCACGAATTTTTGTCAAAGTTGTTCTCACTCTTTTCACTGCTTTTCTTTATTTTATATCGAATAAAAGGTATATTTGCGAAATGCGTGTAACGCAGATAAATACATATGTCAGTGTATGCGTCTTTGTCTTTATCGACGTGGGGACTTCAATTCGGAGAGTTTACGTGAAAAATGAGATAATAAATGCATTTGATTATTACCTTTCGATCGAATTTATTAAAATAAAAAAAATTATTTGTCCCACTCTTTACATTGAGATCTTAAAAATGTGCACAGAGCTTTAAGTTAATCAAATAGTAATGTCGTCTTTGAAATTCACGAGGACGAAGAAGACGAAGACTTCATCCAAAGTTATCAGGAGACTATTTATAAATACGATTTAATTTTCGCTATTGTTTCATAAAAACGGTCAGTTTACCCTAAGGCGCTGACTAATTATGCAGAAATGTCATTTGAAATATGTACGATAAACTGTACTTACGATACGATATAAGATTTTATCAAGCAGATAAACTGTAACAACTCTCTCAACCATATATCGTATGTGTTTGTATATGAGATGAAAATAAATAAGAAAAGAAGAAAAAAGAAACATCAGTTAAGTCTCCTCTCCGCTTTTCTCTACTAGAACAGAAGCTTGCGGGAATTTCTTGTTATTTTGTAAAATTTAAAACGTGCCATTGTGGCGTACATACGACAACAATAACGAACATACATGTCTTCACTAAAACATAGGGTGGAATTTCTGATGTTTATTGCGACGATAACAAGTTGCTTACAAAGGTAAAGAGAGAAAGACAAACAAAAAATGAGGGCGAAATGTTGCCAAATTTCAAAAACATATTGCACTTGTACAGATTTTTGACTCCTTACATAAACTTAATTGAATTCTTGTTAGCTGAGTGAAATTGCATTTTTCTTCTCATTAAAATATAAGCCGATTAAATAATTATACGACATGACTGACTGCTCTGACATTTTATGTAAGCTTCGAAAACGAAACTTCAGGTCTACTTCCAAATTCAATTCGCAAAAGTGTACAGTTATTGTGTAGTATGTGTCAAGTCTCAACTTGTGAACTTCATTTTTGTACAACTGACAATCTGAACGATAACGAGTTTTTTTTCTTCATTTTTTAATATGGCCAGTCACTCAAGCGACGTCCCCGATTCGCGTAACGTGTTGACCGTCAAAAAGAAGTGGGGAAAGAGAAAGAAAGAGATAGGCAGATGGTGGCCGCAAACTTGTGGGTGCGTTTCTCTACCGTACTCCGACTTGCGCAAGCGAACATTAACCTGCTAATCCCGATTCTTACCTATTCGGCTACTCAAACGGAAGAACTGACAATGTCTTCTTTATTTTCATTCACCAAATTTTTTTACGCAGAAAACTACGGTACACGTTTCAAGCAAATTTCGTTTTAAATGCTCTATTAGATGCATTGAATTTCCTAGGATGGGTGAAAAATAGTCATTATCTGGAAAAAAACTTTTTCGTGTGAAATGCATCTCTGCAGGTAGGTTACGAACTAATGTCTTACCTATTTATTTCTAACATGGATGTCCCTAGAAGGTGTTTATGCTCGTTTAAAAGGGTCTTTCTCGAAATACAATATTTCAAAATGGCCCATAAGACAGACCTGACAATTCTCATATTTCCCTAGCACCAATCTACTTAAATGATTTGTTTTTTTTTTTAATTCAAACTTGTGTAAAGCATTCGTTGACATATTTTAACATTTATTGATCTATTAATTTTTCTTCCATTTCCAAAACATTGCCAGAACTGTTACAGTTGCTCCCCCTTGAAGTGAATTGATTTTATTTGCACCAGAAACACTGCGCTTGAAGACACCTCGCAAAAATGCCTTCGGTGTTGGTTTTTTTTGAAGAAAAAAAATTTTCTTTTTTTTTAATATTTATTCTTTTCGAATATGATTATTCCATAGTCTCTCTTTATATCCCAAAGAAGTTTTCGGAAAGCCTTTTTCCTTTTTTTACATTTTTACAATGGTTTTTCCTCTAAAGGCATTTTAGTATAGGGATCGGAAAAATGATGTGGTATTATATACCCGAACAAAATAGGACGGAACATGTTCGTTGCTACTGACAAGAGGCATTAGCAGTGGTAGTTGTGCTAGGACAGCCGCTATATTTGATATCTTATCAATATATTATCAATAAGTTAGTTATAACGCGCTTAGTAAGGTTCTCGTGAGCGATGCCTGCCCCCATACGACCCCGGTGTATTACAAGTGAAACTTGAATTGCTGTTAATTATTATTGCCTCTCAGTCATTGCTAATATGAAGGAGTTGCCGTATTTGTCAATATTTAAAATTTTCAGTTGTTAACTTTCAAAGTCATTAATTTTTATGCCAATAAATTGCTTTTTCCCTCTATGTTTTTGTCTTCAAACAATAAAAGAATGAGTAAATAAAATAATGAAAGCAAAAACAAAAACTCGCAATGCAGCGTTCAATTTAGCAAACTTCCAGTGTAAATAGACAAGAAAGCCATCCTGATCATTATAGTTCTTGAAGAAATTGTATGAATATTTTCTTGAAAAGCAAAATAAGTTGGTTGCCACCTCCTTCCTCTTTTTAATTTGTTATGCTGCCGCAAAAGATGTTGAACGGCATCTGCTTTTAGCCAGTCAAGGCTCATTCACTCATTTATGCACACATTTTGAACGGGCAAGAAACGAATTTACGAACAACCCCCTAAAGGCTAAAATAACAACAACGGCAACAACTATATATACAACAATCGAGGTAAAACAAAAGGAAGAGACATAAGGCCGTAACAGCAACAGCACTAACAACCCTTGGTTAATACATACAAACAGAAAGTTTTTGCTTTTAACATTTTAGGCTTATATCGCTTTTATTTTCTTGGTACACTGGATGGGAGAGAGAGTACGCCGAGTGAGCGAATGAACGCGAGATTTAGTTAAAGGCATATTATAGCTTTGCATGTTGGACAATGATTGTAGTTTTTGGTTTTCATGGTTTGCAAATAACAAAAGCAAAAGGATGATTTCTATTTACGATGAGATTCCCTGGAGTAAAGCAGCATCAAATATAAGCACAAAGCAAGATTCAGACTGCATAAGACTAGCGTTCCACCACCAGGTCTAACATCATAAATATATGGCCTTCTATTCTGCCACAATCATCGACAATTCGAAATCTTATCTTTTGGATTTACGCACACACACACATATATAAATGTGTGTATATATATATATATATATATAAAGACAGTGCGAACGGCAAGGCAAGTCTACATAAATTCTCTACTTGTTTTGTATTTTTCTTTCTTCTTCTTCTTCTTCTTCTTTTTGCAATTCTATTATTATTTGTAAAGTATTGTTCTTTTTGTCGTTTTGGTTTCTGCTTATGTTTCCATTTTTTAACCATCACAGGAGATATGTTAGATAGATGACAAAGGTTTACAACGCATCGTTATACGTAGCAGAGGCCATATAAAGGTTACAACATTGGTTGACAGATAGAACCCATCATGTACATACGAATTTATAAGCGCTTAATATCTCTTATCTGACAACGAACGATATGTTGTTCACTGACGTTAATAGCGGTGACAACTGTTAAGTTAACAGTTAATCGACCTGATCATGTTATACGGTGTATTTGCCTGTCCACGTATGTTTTTGTCTGCTTGTCTGTCGCATATTACTGGAACGCAAATATCATATAAATTGGATGGATTATGGCGAACAGGTGAAAATACACGATGGAAAGTTTGTAGCATAATAATGCAGTCAAGTTTCATATGTTTATGATGTATGCGGGTGTATTTATGATGTATGAATAATAAGCCGCATAAATATGTAAAGACCAATAATTCAGAAGGATCCATCCCCAGGTTGATCGAAAGCGTTTTGGAAAACCGCTGGGCAGAAAACAAAATTTCATACAAATGAGAAGTGGACACTTCTCAGCTCGTCGCCCATTTGTTTGTACATAATGAAAAATTCGACTTAAACTCAGCGAAACGCTGTTTCTTATTTTATTTTCTCTTTGCGTACTTTTTTTGTCTCTAATAAATTAAATCAGTTTAAAAATTTTCAAAAGTTTGCAACAAAATACTAAAAATCAACCACATCGACCAGATCCTCTAGCTTTGGTCCGCAAACTTATATGTGTTCGTTAAGTCAGTCATACAACATACAACAATGTCTGGTGGTATGAGCCTTTTTATGTTGTCAGCCTTTGGGTACAATTATTTATCGTTCAGTCATAAAAATATTCATGTGTTCAAGGAACAGAATGCTTGATGTGTTTTTTGCGGTTTAACTTTTTCTTTTCTGGTTTCGATTAAAAAAGAAAATTAACTACATAACAGATTCATATTCAGTATTTTATATAATTTAATTTAATTAAGAAAGATATCAAGCATGGATGCTCAAATTTAATTTAAATTTTTATAGGTCGAATCATCATAAAAAAGTTCCAAACTTAATTTTTCCTTACAATACCAATGTTAAGGTGCATTTAGCTTGTCCATGGGTTGTGGTTAACGATTACCTCCGGTATGCAGAATTGTATCCTTCTCTCCACTTCATCGTCCCCGCTTGCATTACTCCGCTATAGGCTGATAGTTAGCAAATAGTCATTCCGATCATTCAATACTTATCCCGATCATGAACACTGGCACTTACCCAGTATTGAGTGGATTGATGCTCTGAGCGTAGACTTAAGTTGTGTTTCATACAAACAAGCATATGAATTCTCAATCAGGGCGAACAACTGAATCAAAATTCATCTATGCTTGCCATTCTTATTTCATTTTCATTCATTTAATTTGCATTTAATTTGTTTTCTTTATTCGTTTTTAAAACGACTCGTTGGGCTGATTTCGTTGGTTTAACAAATTTTACTGATAGGTGATACGTGTCGAGTTACGTTCGCCTAGCGATATACAAAGCGCACCGTATACTATCGCAAAACAACATTTCGAAATTGTAAACTATTTTCTATATTATCGATGATACTGGCATGTCAAGTATTCCTCGGAAATAATTGTAAAAATTTCTTAATCAATATCAGCTGCAATTATATGTTCCTTCGTGAGTTTCTTAGCGTGTTTACGTGCTGATTGTGCCCTGTGCAGAAATTTTATAATACATTCAACCAACTGTGCTAAGATGAACGAACAAAGATAGTCATACTGATACTGATATAGTTGGACGGGTTCGAAATTTTATACTAATCAAGAATACATGCACTTCATAGGTTCTCCAAGACAAACATTACCGACACAAAAAATTTTTGTACATTCTTCGGTGGTGGAGGAGGGGCATAGAAACGCAAAATATTACTTCTCTTAGAGACAGTTTCCGTTAAATATGATTTTAAGGCCCCAGGTGTCATACCCATAGAGATATATATGAGAAACGAGGGGTTTTTTTGTTTTAATTATTAAACATTAAGTACTTAGCGATATTAAAAAAAAAAAACAAGTGATTTAACACTGGAAGTAACCCATGAGTCAATACGATCTTCTTTAATTAATAAGAAAGTCGTTATAAAACATGTGAAGATTCAATATTTTCTGAAGATTTTTATTTATCTTTCAATATCTTCTTTAAATACCCATAGTCAGATATTCTCTACGTGGTCTACTTTCAGAAATATCGTTGATATACATACCGACTTTTACCCTTATGGATAATTTCGGGCCCGTAACTTTAGGAAATCCCCAGTCACGCAAATGAACATAGAAAGCTGACGCTTGGCTTGAAAGAATGTGGAAAAGGCACTGCAACAACTGCGAAAAACGATATCATATTTCGCAGTTTCGATATTATCCCGACGGATGAAAATATTTCCAAACACCTTTGAACCACATATTCGTAGAAAATAAATTCATGTTCCGTTGAAGAAAAGCACCCGTTAATATGACCACAATTGACAATAAGATTTTACTTCCAATTTATTCCCCATTTATTTTCACACAGATTAGCGATTTCTCCATCAAATGGAAAATAAATTGAAAATGAACTGCAACTAAAATTTTATTATTAATTGTCGACGTATGAGTAACCTGAGCAGCACCATTTTGGAACTGAATAAGTATTCGGTTTATGTAGCAGATTTTCAGATATATTTTCACAGGGTGCAAAGTTATACGAGGGTCAGTGTTTTTTCAAGGTTGTCTTAATTTCTAATCTACCACGAGCAGATCCCAACCATTTCTTGACAGTTTTTTTTTCATCAATCTGAGAATGTCTGTCCCATATTCCAACTTATTTTCTTTATTGTTGCGAGTTTGGGGATGCTATCAATATTATGGGTCAAAGGGACCCATAGCGGTAGAAGAAGTGTTAAAACGCTGGCAACTTCAATATTGCAATCGTTCATAATCAATAAAACTCAATGCTTATTATTGCAGATAGCGGACTTGTCAATAAGTCCCAGGACTCACGCACTGATTTCATCTCTAACAAAAAAAAACCATCTTCGTTTTAAAAGGATCCAACTCTCAAAGGACATATGTCAAAATTTTATGACATGTCGATCGTTTGTTTACAAATTACATAAGTATCAGTGACTCTAGTTTTGTTGCTTCCAAACCAAGGGGAAAATACGAATTTCAAGTGCTGCTTAAACATTGCGTTTGATAGGAAACAATGTCGTTCCAAGCCCGCATTGTCTCGTCAAGAGTTACAGCCACCTTCCTCCACCGGGAATAACAATTAGTCGATGGTTTGTTGATTTCAAACGAGTACATTCGAATATTGATGTTGTTAAAGGCAACGCGCGTCCAAAAGAAAATATCAAAACACTCCTGAAAATCATTTTCCTTAATCGAAAAATAAAGTTGTAGAAGACAAACACTATCCTAAAAATATGCGTGAAAAACTTGTTGTCGTGTTTGTTGGCAGTGGGACAGGAACTTGAACTTATTGACTCGCTGCGATCTTTCAAGCTTTTTAACCCCAATGAAAAGGATCTTTTTCTACAGTGCATGAAAATGGGCAAAATGACACACCCTGCGGCAGGGCAAGTCGATGGTCTAATTTCTGTACATCCACCGCATCTCGCAGATCTAGCGCCGAGCAACGGCAAATCTGACAAACTAATACGATCACTGCGGAAATTGAAGCCTGCTTTTCACAAAGGAAAACATCGAAATATTAGGCATTAGGAAGCATCGGATATATTCTATCACATTGGCAAAAAATGTTGATGAGCAGATCGAAATTTTGCAAAAAAGTTTTTCTTACTCCTGGTTCGGGAACTTATTGATGATGATTTAAAAAAAATTTTACTTTTGTCAATTATCATCCTTAGGTAATGATGAGAAAAAAGCCAATTTGACATTTCTTGCTTAATACTATATAACTAAAAAAAATTGCATAATTATAGTGCGAAAAGGAAAACGAAAAAAGACAATTCGGTACAATTAGATAGACGGAAACGTTAGAGCGCGACTTTAACTTAAAAACTTTTGTCGAATATCATTATTGTTTGGCTTTCTGGGGAAGAGAAGTCTTCAAAGTTTTCCAAGCGCGGGTAGGTGTAGCGTTTTTTAGGAAATTTTTTGATTATATATTTATTTTTTTTTTATTCTTTCTCTGGTCGTTTCGAAGAAACTCACCAACACCACCAAAGGCATGCCTTTCGTATCGTTGCTTTGTACACCGTTTGCATTCAAAATTAAAGCCTGCCAACCTAGTCTCCTATTGTGATTGGTGTTCCTCCCTCTTCTTCTTTTTCTCTCGCTGTCTTTACTGTTCGTTTGCCCCTGCCAACATGTCATACGTCGTTATATTGTCTAAAGCAGCATCGCAACTAGTTTTAACGGTTTTTAAAAAAACAATTTGATACATGACGGACATTCATGGTAGAAGATAAACCGCATCATCATCATCATCATCATCATCATCATCATCATCATCATCATTATCATCATCATCATTATCATCATTTTCGTAATTATCAATATCGCGCCTAAACATCATTAATAATACACTATATGCTAAAGAGAGTCAGTTAACCGATCGAGTTATTTGTTGTTAGTTGTATCGTGTTTGCCTCCCCATAATGATCATTATAATGATGAGTGCGATGATGCCGTTGTCCCGACGATGTTACTCATCACTTTGCATGCATAACTTAAACTTTAACATTCTTCTATTTTTCTATTTTAAAATAATTTGACATGAAAATCTGTTTTGATTTCAAAAAATTTTTTCCTTTTTTTGCTTTTCTCCCATACCATTAATTTATTTCGCTATCAAAACAATTTGTTTATCTCTCTCTCTACAACAACAACGTACTTTTAAGAGTGTTTGGATGCATCGTTTAATGGCTTTTTGTTGTAAATATAAAAAATTATTTTAATGGTTTTATTTTTTTTTTTTAAATAAGTTCTCAACATATCGCCAGCTTAGCTGGTTAAAAGTTTAGAGGTAGAAGGAGTTTTAAGTACATTTTTTTTTAAACAAAAAGTTTTTAAAACGTAAGGTTGAAAATGTTTATCTAGAAAGCGGGTAAAACAGCAAAACCAGACAATCATAGGAAATGAAGTTAGAAAGCTTTATGCATGGAGAGCTAAAGACAAAAGTTTAATGTTTATTTTCGTTTACTTATACCTCAAAGAGCATGTTAGGCGTATTACATGATTTTACCACACAGGCAAGCGAGACATTTTAAGCCACATTACTGTTAAAGATGGAAGAAAACAAAGTAGTAGTATTTGTGGACGTTCGACTTGGAGTTAACCGGTTTACACTTGTTCAGTTTAGCGTTTATACCATTTGTGGTACGAATATATATATTAATTGGATTGTATGTGATACGAATATATTAAGTTTATACGGACGTAGGTAATATCCAGAATGACTTGAGAGGCCGCCCCGCATGTTTATTGTTTTTGTCTGAAGTATGCGCATGTTTCGTTTTTCGTTTTTTCGTTCAGCTTATAGGAACGACAGGTTTCGAGATAGGAATGTCCCCATATGTGCAGGCACAGTGGTATTCGAGAAGGGCTATATAGAAAAACGGGGGTGAAGAAAACGAGTAGTATTAGTGTCACCGTTCGACTTGAAAATGGAGACATCAGGAAAGCCTACTGTTGATTGGCTGGTCCAAAGACGGGCGGTACGGTTGAAAAACGATGAGTTGCGGCAGTATGTTGTGGTATATACAGACCACGGCAAGACAAGTGAACGAGGCTGAAAAATACTTGTAGTGCTCTTGTAAGATTTAATTGGTGCGCATATCTCTTTTATCTCCGTAGAACACTTGCCCTGAATGTAATGCGCTGGGCCATTTTGACGACCATTTCGAATTTTCAATATTTCTTCAAAATTCTCGCTGAAACATTTTTTTAAGGCAAACTTATCGAATGTGAAATCTTTGGATGTAATGGAATCAAAATAATGCCTTTCAAGGGTCCCTGATTTGACATATAAGTTTGACTGCATGGGATTACTTTTCATATTCCTTGGCGTATGATTGCCCCTATAAAGATACAGCCTTTATATGCCAGCAAGCTCGCAATCTAGTTTTTGGTATTTGGTGATGTAAAATTCAACAACCAAAAAAAGGCAGCGGTTATTATACTAACTTGACCATGTTGAGCCTCCTCTCAAACAAGACGTTTTCCAGGATTATTTTTATAAAATTTTATTCTTTATAATTTTATAAAATTTTTATTTATAAAATTTTATTTTTTATAATTTTATAAAATTTTTATTTATAAAATTTTTTTTTTTATAATTTTATAAAATTTTTATTTATAAAATTTTATTTTTTATAATTTTATAAAAACCCTTATTTTTATTAACTTGTTAACTTTGAATTGTAATCAGCTATTTAATTGGCGGAATAAAGCTTTTTAACTTCTATTCCGTTTTTTATGTTTACCCCATTTTTGAATAACTGATCGGAAACATAGCAGAGTTCTCTTCTTAGTTGCACTTCCGAAGATTAAAATGAAGAAATGAAATTTCGCGCATTATAAATAGTAAACTCAAGTTCCTATTGAAAATAGAGGAAATTTTGGGTAATTACAATAATCCGTTAGCTCAAGCAGATGGCAAATCGAAATTTAACAAAGCGTTCTCACGAACTTTTTAAAGACTATTAACGGCCTTAGGCAAAATGAAAATGGGCTTAATTGCATAAAAACTAATCCTTCGGAAAGAAAATCGTAATATAAACCCTTCTTCTCGATGGCAAGTTGACCCGTAGAGTAGCTAAATTACTCTGCTATGCAGATCATATCAACTATAGTCACCATCTACTTGATTTGAGGTTAAACAGAGAAAGAGAATCAAGACCACTAGCTTAGACTTGTGACGTGAATCTACTTAAAAGCATGGCTGTGTGCTACAAAATGCTTGATCATAGAGCTCATAAAATAATTTCCGATACCCTATACCCTAATCGTCACACTCACCCAGAGTATGTGCTATGTCTTGGCGGCTGAATACTGACAGTTTTTACGAAAAGTTACGAAAGACTTATTAGATAGATCGCACAGACTTGTGGTGGTCCCAGCCTATGCCCTTCCCTATGCTGTTGGAGGTCGTGGAGTTAAGCGTGCAGGCGTCCTCGTAAATGCACTAGAAACGTGTACTTTAGCAAAAATTTAACTCCGGCATTGGAAATTTAGTTCACATATGAAATTCATAAACCATATGGAAATGTTTCTTATAAAAACGATCTCACTAGACTAACTGGAATCCCTAAATAAGAAAATAACAATTTTCATACGATTAAATAGGGCGCTCTTTAAACTGTTCTTCCATTTTTTTGAAGAATTGTGCCCCGGCTGTTGTTTGTCGTGTCCATTCCCCTGGTCCTATTCTAAGCGCATGATAGAACCATTTTTCCTGCGCATAATCGTTGAATACTGGAAAGTACGTAAGTATAAGCCTACAGCTGTGTAATCTTAGGAAGAAAAAAAAATTGTTAATAAATTGAATTTTTATTGGAGCAAACTATTTTTGCAAATTGCATAAATGTATCAGAAAAGTTATTCTTTTTCAACGCGGTTGGTGGTAAAAAGGAAATTCTGTTCTTAAATTCTAGCAAATGTGTGTGTACAAATGATGAAATCTTACCATTCCACAATAACAATTTAAAAAGCAACTAAAATAAAAATAAACAGAAAACATGCACAAATGCGCTCTTCTATGCGCTCACTCGCTGCACATTAGGCTATATCAATAAATAGTTGAAGATTTTCATAAATTAAAAAAACATATACATTCTTCCTCTTGATTATTGAACCAGTTTAGCTAACATATATATATATATATATATATATATATACGGTCTTGTGTCTATATGCCTATGCGCCAGTAATAAGAAACGAAGCAGGCATGCTCTTCTTTAGAACGACTCACAGTATGCGTCAGGCATGCACGCATTAGACCAAATCACAGTTTTAGTGTTTAGTCGGCACAACATGATTGTAATTATGGCAAAACGGAATCATTTGCAAAACAGTCAGGTGCCAAAATAAGGTTTGCCGCATGTTTTATCATCCAATTTAAATGTATGACAGAAACCTATATATGCTTTCTTGCGTACGCACAAACATAGATTTTCTCCGCGCACCGCACTGGAAACGGGCGCAAAGAAAGAGAGAAGCAAAAAAAAGAAAATCAAATCACAATATTGTGATTGACAATTTCTCGGAAGTAACGTTTGCCCCCCTCGCCCCCTTTCTAAGCGCTCGGTTTTCTAGCTCAATGTCCGCGAGCAGAAGATACACTACATATATTCTAACGTATAATTTTCTAAATTTTAATTATATAGCATCTCTTCGTAGCCGCTGCGCTATGAGTACCAGCCCCATAATTTCTTTAAACTGTGTTATGTTGACGGGACAATTTTGTGTTTTCAATCTTTTTAAATAATCTTTACGGTGCTGATGAAAGTTTGAATGGAGACAACAACAACAACAACAACAACAATAACAACAACAACAACAACAATAACAGCAAGCGCATCGTAATGAAGATTGCGAAGCACATTTTCAACACATAAGAATATGAAAGCAAGCGGAAAGTTAACAGTTAACAATTTCATATCAATTTCATATATAATAACCCAATATTTTCATATCCTTCTAGTCTCGCCTACATTTTCTTTAATTTGTTCTTTCCTATGTGCGTCTGTCTGCACTCCTCTTGCTTTCCCCAAGTGTCATATTTAATTCTTTCTTTGTTTGCTTTACTTTATGCGAAACCAGTTTTGACACTTGTCAACATTTTATAAAACCTAAAACAAATGTAACAAGTAAGAATATTGTACGCGGCGGTGGCCGCATCTCTTATTTTGACGCATCACCTCCTTATCTTTGTCTAATAGAGAAAAACAAAAAAAAATTAAAAATTCGATACTCTACAGTGTGTTGACGATGTAATGGATTTTTCCAATTCTTTTACATGTACTGTGAAATCGCTCATAAAACATCAGTTCGAATTTTTGCCGATATATCTATAGCATCTGCCCAATTTCCAACACCCAGATACATGCAAGACTTTCTAATATTTTCGGGATATTTTTACACCTTACACCACTTCTAGTATTTACTTGAGGTATTTCACTTTGTGCGGATGTATCTAACACCCAGAAGGGCTTAAGGTAGACTCACCCTTTATTATACCGATCGATTTAGAATCAATTTCTGAACCGAGCTAAGCCTGTCTGACCGTCCGATGTCTGTGCATGTAAATTGTATTCAAAGTGCAGATCGTAATTTTTGAAATATTTTGATGAAATTGATACGCAGGCGTACCTTTATCTAAGGATAAACGCTATCGAAATTAGTTCGGATCGGTCCACTTCTTCGACCATTTTCAATTTCAATTTTCAAAAGTTCTTAACAAACGTAGCTAAGTAATAGTATTTCGGCATTCTAAGTTGGTGTGACCAGCAACTTTGGACCTGCTGGAGTAATTTTTTGAACCTCCGTATAATATAAACTGAAGTTTATATGACAAAAGCGTTTAATTTTCAATACTTCATGTCGAAAATCAGATCATAATAGTAATTCAAGATAAAATATTAACTGTACCAAATATGGGACATCTTGGTCTAATTCGTGGATCCTATTCTAAGAAGGATTTTCACGAAGGATTTTCAGAAAAGTGTAAGTTTTAACATGTGGCGATGAAGATTGACTCAAAATAGTAATTTCAAGCAAAAATACGAATTGTGTTAGACAGCATGGTGTAGGGTATTTAAAGGTCGGCCTAGCCCGACTATAATGTTGTACGTGTTATTTACGCGTCGGAGGTACAGACGAGCAGAAGGTTCATCTATTCAGAATTTTATATATACATATATGACCAATCACTCACGAAATGACTCTTATACACACAACACTGTGATGATCAAAAAAAAGTAGGGGGAGAAAGGTAGGGAGTGGTCGCAGCTTAGCAGCTGTGCACGCAACCTGTAACTGCTATGCTGTTTCCGGCCGAGCATTCGAGAATGTGAGAATTTTATACTGATCGACAATATATATACTTTATTATAGGATCGATGAACCCTTTGCCTGGGTGTTGCAAGCATCCTGACAGAATGAATATGCCCACAAGCTCGCGTTGGGTGGTATAAAGTTCATGTTCATCTCAGAACGAGTTTCAAGCAGCTATCATTTGAATTTGATACGGTCTGTTTTTAAATCAAGATGTGGATAGATTTTATCTTTTACATAAATGTAAATGGATTATTACTATAAGTCAGTTTGACTTTAAGCGCTCTTTTTTAATTCTTATATCGTATGCCACTTGTGGTACAGCGTATATTCAGTTTGTGCGAGCGTATGTAACATGCAGAAGAGTTTAAGGTAGACTCACCTTTACCTTTTGTTGTACAGATCGATTCAGAAAATGATTGTGAATTTACATCACTAAGCCTGCTGTCCGTCTGATGTCCGATGTCGTGTAAATTTGTGTTCAAAGCACAGGTCGTAATTTTTGAGATATTTTGATGAAATTTGGTACAATAATATATTTTGACTCAACGGCGAACGCTATTTAAAATGGCTCTGATCGGTCCACTTCTTCGGCCACCACGGCCCATATAACGCCTTTTCAAAATAAGGACAAAAATTGCAATTTTCAAAATTTTTCGGCAAAACTCGCTGTGTAGTAATATTTCGATATTATAAATTGATATAAAAATTTTAGTTCGGCTGGGACAATTTTTTGAATCCCCTCTCATATAACGAAAACTAACGTTCATATAACAAAAAAGGTGTAATTTTCAATGTTTCATAACGCAAAGCAGATCATAATAGTAATTTAAGATGAAGAAATTAACTTTGGAGCACGCCATGCATCGGCACGAAATGTGCCGATCACAAAATACAAACATCCACCAAGGGTGTGAAGTTTTCAAAGTCCCGTAAAAAAATTCTCCGAGCAAAAGTGAATATAACTTGCAGATCGTTGGAAAGGCTACTAATAGAGGATTCATGCTGTGCTAGTTTCATTTTTTCACCGGACAGGGTTTGCCCACAGTGAAATATCAAAGTTTGCTTATATGTTGGCCTGTATTACGTTAAAATTTCAAAGTCCTATAAAAAAATTCTCCGAGCAAAACTGAATATAACCTGCAGATCGTTGGAAAGACTATTAATAGAGGATTCATGCTGTGCTAGTTTCATTTTTTCACCGGACAGGGTTTGCCCTCAGTGACCTATCAAAGTTTGCTTATATGTTGGCCTGTATTATGTTAAGTATGGCAATCTTCAAAGTCCCATAAAAAAATTCTCCGAGCAAAACTGAATATAACCTGCAGATCGTTGGAAAGGCTATTAATAGAGGATGCATGCTGTGCTAGTTTCATTTTTTCACCGGACAGGGTTTCCCCACAGTAGCTAAGCAAACTTTCGCTAAATCAACTTTATTTATGACATAGTGTAAAAATACTGAGATTACAAATATTAATTAATTTACATAAGTACATGTTTTGTTTATTATATTTTGTAAAAAAAATTTTCCAAAAGTTGTATTTTAACTGAATTTTGACTTAAATTCCTCCGAGACTTCGTTTTATAGCATTCTGTTAAGAGCTTAACAGAGCTCTGTAAAAAATATTTGGTTTGTGTCTTTGCTAGTTATATTTAAATATAACTTCGCACCCTTACATTCACCAACTTTTCCCAGCCCTCAAGATGACTGCGATCGTAATTTCAATGGCCAGAGGTCTCAATAGAAGGCTTTTCGAAAATATCCATCCTCGCCAGAAAGATAATTGTGTGTGCTCCGCATTATCATTTATGCTTTCACAGATTTCGTATGAGTGGCCTGTGCATAAATTGAAACGGTGGAAATAGTTCGAGAAGTTTTCCTACACATACAAAGCCTTGGTTAAAAAGAAATTTATTTCTCCCTGTTTTTCCTCGGGATGCCCACGATTCAATGTTTGAGATTAGGATACACGCCCATCTCTTTCTCGGATAATTTTGAAATCATTGCCCCCACTTAGATAACATATTCTGCGTGGAAACTGCTTTTAATATGTGAATATCATTGTTTCCTTCCTCCGCAATTCTTCTTTTTTTTTTTTGTTTTCTCTGCTCAAAATAATTTTGAGTTATTTTTCGGCATAATAATAAAGAACCTGTGTTGCGATCCACTACGGCACAATAGGCGACTGTTATTTATTAACTCGCTCTTACTAGAAGAACGTATTTCGTACTGTCCAGTTTTCTTGATTCAACGTTCGTCCTCCAACTTCAAGGCGGATGGCCCGTGTAATAATCTCAGTGGGTCTCAGGCAAGCATCTTTGTCTTAAGTAACTTCCTTATTAGGCGAAAGATATGATATTAAATTTGCCCTTCAGATGGTATCGTGATTCCTATCTATATAGCTAAGCTAAAGCTATCCTAGGTGTGCTTATGCTTATTTATATTCTCTTTAATTTCCATTTCGACCATTTCGACCATTTCGACCATTTCGATAATGCACTCACATCCTATTACAATAGGTGTTCAAATAAATTCCTTCCGCTGAAATTGGTTGCTTTTTCAAACGCGTGCTCTCGCGTTCAATTTTTCCAAAATTTCAAGCATAGATAACTTCAATATCTGATATTCGTGTGTGTTTTTTACAAGCTGTCGCTCAGTGTATATCAAATTTTAAAGAGTTGGATGTCATTTATGGCATTTGCGTTCTTCTTCTGTGCTTTTAACTGGATTAATCTGGAAAAAAGGGACAGCTGAGGCTATCGAAGTGGTTAAGTTGGCTTGAAATGGAAAGGCAGTAAACTACAAAAAAGTTTATTTATTTATTTCATTCAGCTTCGCAATAACATGCGTAGAGTGAGATACGCAACTCGTATTAGAATGCTCAGGTAGCATTGTTGCTTAAGAGAAAATTGAAACGGTGGTCTATGAGATTTGGGGCAAAAAAATTGTAATCGCGAAAACAATGAAATTCGGATACGACCACACCTCTCCTGCATAAACGATTAACTTAAGCTGGGGAGTTCTACCGCACCCGTTCTGTTTTACAAGCGCGGTCTCTTCCGATTACCCCTCGATCTGTGCGATCGATGCAAGGGCATCTATAAGCTTCTCGGTAAACGGCAAAGGACTCCACATACTGACGATGCATATTTCGATTATTAAGCTTTGTAGTAAATGTATTTAAAATAGAGTTAAATTTGAATATTTATCTTAACTTGATTGTGTGCTTGATTCCTAAACATATAGATTCGCAATTGCTAACTGCCGGAAAACTGCTTGTTTCATCCAAGTCCTATGTATTGCTGGCATTGCTCTCTAATTTATGAGAAAAAAAAATCTTCGAGACGTATTTCGATATGTAGTTAAATAGTGTTACGTCCTCATAGTCACGAATCAGCACAGCAAAGACATCATGAATATCTTTCGCCCTAAAGGTAACTTAAGTTCCATTCTCTGGTCCATGGACCAGAGATCGTGTCGTTCCATTCGATTCAATCTCAATTCTCCATTACACATAACAATATTGCGGTTTCTCGAAAACTCTTCTTCATGCAATCACTTTCAAAATTGAAATAAAGCTTTAGCTTTCTTTAACGTTTAAAATTTAAAATTTTCTAGTCATAAATTTAGTTTCTATTTGTAGATATTTTAATTATTAACTTAAGTGTATGTTTTGAACATACATGAACGAACATATAGCAACAAAGATAAATCTAAAGAAAAAAAAAAAAAACTTATATGTGGTTGGAAGTTATATCAATTTACTTGAATGTTACGGTGTTGAGGCAACGCGAACGTAATCATTCCTCGCATTTCCCATCACTTCATTCATACATTTTAATCTTTGTTTAAGAGGAACTTTCAAAGTTTTGCTTGACACATTTTGCTTCACGTTTAATAACCGCGTAATTATCATTTGCAGTTAAGGTTTCTGTTCACTTGCGCATTAATTAAGCGGGAACGCACCGTCTCAGGCACGGATGGATAAACTAGTAATTTAATAAACTTTTATTATCTATTCACCAACTTTCACTTTATCTAGACATAAATAGAAAGATATTTGAATGCAAGCTTCTGCTTTAAATCAATTATTGCATGAAATTTTTGTTTTAATTAACCAGAAGAGATACTACTCTTAAAACTTGCCCATCGATAGTGATAAAGATTGCTTTTCTTTTCTTTTTTGTTCGTTGTTTTCCTTCAAAACCGTTTTAAATTCCAAAAATATATTTTAATTTCTTTTGGCCTTTGGTTTTATTTCGTATTTTTCAAGAAGAAGACATTTAAATCAATGCGTGAAAGAAGGCTTATTCTTGCTTATTTCTTCGGCGTTCCTTTGCTGTCCATGTCAGTGACAAATTATTTAACATTAAATGCTAAAAGAACGACCGGATTCCTGCACAGAACATATTTTGAAAAGCGTAGATGGGGTGGGTTTAACTCATTAAATTTAAAGTAAGCTCAAAAAAGAATAAGAAAAACAAGAAGAATATAAAGAAAGGTAAGAGACGAAAATAAAGTTTTTAATGCTTTCGGTTCAGGAGCAACAACATTTATCAATGTTGCCGCATCCTCTTAAGTAACAAAGAGGAATTTATTTATTTTAATACAAAAAAAAAAAGAAGGAAAACATTGCGTTTTACATATGTAAAAATGGTTTGAAAATCACTCAAGATAACGACCTCGTTTTTTGTTTTGTTTTTCTGAGCCTTTGATGATTGTGGAAGAACTTATCTGCTGTCATTGCTGTTGTGGTGGTACAACTTTCAATAATATGTATATATATACATATATGTATATATATATATATACATACATATATACATATACATATATATATATATCTACACATATATAGAGATGATAGAGATATATATATATATATATTTATATATATGTAGATATGTATATCTATATATATTTATATATCTATATATATGTATATATCTATATATATGTATATATCTATATATATCTATATATATGTATATATATATATGTATATATCTTCCCATTATGTTGTAAAAGCTGCTATTTGATTCCACTGTATGAGAGAGGGAATAGGCAGCTAGTTGTAGTAGAACTACAGAGGCATCGTCAAACGGAGTATCCCACCTAAGCTTTTAAAAAGATTGTTACGAAACAAATCGTATTCGCTTTTAAAGCTTCCATTTCTCCCTTTCAGAATGCCTTCCTTAAGTGCAATCAAATGTAACGAGCCTGTTACAATTTGATTCGCACGTTCCATGTGCCTCGCAAACCGACATTGTATATATGGATGTTAGTAAGGCGCTCGATAGAGTTAATTATAAGCTCTGCACTGCTCTTTAAAATACAGTCGCCTCGCTTTTCCTCACATTTATTAAATTGCTTATCGTCCTATCTGCAGAATAGTTCGTTTGGAGTTTCTGTAACGAATTTCCTGTACCCTACGTCCCCCACCCCCTCCCCCTTCCCTACGACCCACTCTATTTATCCTTTACATCGTCCATCGGCGATTAACTCCAGCTGTATACTCGTGTATGCTAATGATGTTAAACTATTCTCTTCACTCAATGTGGACACGCACTCATGTGGCCTACAATCTGATTTAGACAATTTAGTTGCATGGTGGTCGTCGGTTAACTCTATAGAGTTAAACTTAAAAAAATGTAAGCAGCTCTCATTCGCAAGAAGGAATACATTATCTGAGGAATAGTTTATAGATTCTCAAAAATTGTAAAATGTAGAGTCGTTCATCGACTTGGGGGTAGCATTTGACCAAGGATTACGTTTAAATATATATGGATCTTGCCGTAAATAAAGCAAGAGATACTCTTGACTTCATAAAAAGATGGTCCAGGGGATATGATTATCGTTATGTTACAAAAAGGTTATACGTAAGTTTGGTTAGGCCATTACTGGTATATGGTTCTGTTGTCGGGTCCCCTTTCTACAGGATTTGCAATAGGATCAGTCAGAAACAACTCCTGCTTGTTCGTTTAAGAGATTCGACGGGGGAGGGGGGGAGGGGGGGGGGGTCCGATCGTCTCTTTGCTGCCATATGCAAACAGGTTGCTACTATTAGCCCTTCCCCGATTTTAGAAACGAAGGTTTATATTGTTTATATATTTCCTAGTTAAGTTCGTACATCGTATTAACTCACCAGCCTTATTAAGAAGGACAAACTTTAATGTTCCTAATCGTTCTTCAAGAAATTTTATATTCATAAACCTTGAACAATCTAGATAATATTATGTTCTTTTTAACCCGGTTAGGGGCCTTTGGAAAAAGTTGAATGGGGTCTACAATGTAATCTCAATATCGGATTCGTTAAAGAACATCAAATTTAGTCGTGCTTAATACGCGCAATCTGCCGATGTCGTTTTTGGATGCAATCGATTAATAAATTCCGAGTATCTTTTTGTTCGCAAACTAAACAAGACATGCCCCGCCCAGTTAGTACAAAGATTTTATTGAATTTTCATTATTTGAATTATATTCTTATGTGTTCATATTGTAAGTTGGTGGTTGTACATGCTATGCCAGCCTCATTTGTTCCTTTAAATGAAATAGCATTTTGCATAGCTCTTTATGTACTGCGAAGGTATTATAAGTTTTGCTTCGAAAATTTTAGATTCGCTCTTAAGTGATCATTGTTTGAAATGTTGGTAACCAAGTGGAAATAATTATAAATAAATATATAAATAAAGTATATATATATAAATACATCTATATATATATATATATATATATATATATATATATATATATATATAATATATATATAAAAAAGTATAATTATACACATATACATTTGCAATTAACAGCTTTTGAACTTTTAAGCCCTTTTGCGTTCTTCTGCTGAGCTGCGTTTGCAAATACGAAATATAGGCAAAAAACGACATTCAGCACTTACAGCGAAGTGTGTTGGTGTGAAGCTCCCATTCTTGTCTGATAGCTTGTCTACTCTGGTGCCTTTTTAAATGTGCGACTGTAATAAATGTAAAATCATTTGTTTATTTCAGTTGTGAATTCTCTCTTTCCCCTTTTTAGCATCTCTTTGCATTTAGGTGCGCGTTCCGTGTATGCGTGTATTTGCCTATAAGATGAAAATATAGTAAATGACTTCTCGTCGACTTACACACGCCAGAGCAGAACAATGTGCATAACCGCGCCGTTAGTGTATACAACGATAACACACAATGGTGAATAATGTGAGTATGTACCTGCAGGCCCTCCCTCCTGCCAGCAAAATAAATAGAGGGCAATTTATTGTGACTACACATTTTTTGACAACGCGTTGTCGGTATGCGTTTGCATTTGCGTTTTCCTTTCCTGTTTTTTTTATTTTTTTTTTCTCTCTCTCTTTCGTTTTTTTCTTTCCTTTTCGTACGAATTTGAAAACGACTAAAGCGCTTACGCTGCATGTTAAGGCCATTTAAGTGATCTTCCTGCGATAATAATAGAACACACAACATATACATATACATATGCATAATTGGAACAGTTGCAAAAAAAAAGAAGAAAATTAATGATTTTCACAATAACAACCCACTGAAAGCGAAGAAAAATCACGTGAGATTGAAAAATCTTAAAATCCGGCCAAGTTACCTTTTCTTAATTAAGAAAGATTTCTGAACGTTATATTCTTATATTCTTGGGCCACCCGCTTTTATCTAAAGCCTTCGAAACTTTGCTCTTTGGATATGTACATCTAACCACCTAATCCAGGTATGCTCCTTATACCTGCACACACAATGACGCTTAGGAGTGCTTGTAGGTAGAGAAAAAATGAGAATACTCCAAGACACAGAGGGTAGTCTGCTCCGTAAGGCCAACGCCTTTTTATAAAGTCCCCAGAAAACAAGTTTGTTATCGGAAAACACAAACCTGGCATTGAGTTCATAGCTATGGGTAAAATCTTTAAGTTCACTGCGCAGACGAAGCCAGTTTTTTTTCTGGACGAAACAAAAATCTGGTCAAAGCAAAAATGTACCACGGACGAACTGTTTGGCCTAATCTTTTCAACAAGATGGGCAGGTCCTAAAAATCTCATGCTGCAACTGAAGTAACTTCTTCCGAGCATTGTGAACTTAATAATATCCCAGCCATTGCCCCTTGGTGGATGGAACGGATACAAAACACTTGGCTTATTTGTTTGTTTTTGTTTTTAGTACCAACCAACCACCAACCACTCAGGGGATGCCTACACATGCCTACACATGTAACACGATAATAGCCAGAAAGAATTGAGTAAGGAGAAGGCGACAAGCAGTACTGGCCGCAGTCCAGTGCATGTGTTATGCTTTTACCGACTACACATAATCTTCTTATGCCGAGTTATATCCTGATTGGCGATTACAAGCGATAAGGCCTTAGACGGCCTGGCAACATGTTTCCATCTCTGTACCAACATGTTTTAACGATTGCAAATTATTAACACCAATATATGATACTTTCGCTATACGTGAGTTTTCCATTGATCGTCCACGATAATTACGAATGGGCGACGCATATTTTGAGGTTAAATTTTGCGTAATGAACAAGAAGCCGAAGTTTACCGAATTTCAACTTTTTATTTCGTTGTCTGAAATTGTTTTTGTTTAGCAAAATCTTATGCCGCTCAAGCAGGTACACACTTTACGAAACACGTTGGCAGTTGATATACCTCACCATTAGGGGTTAGATGGAAAGAAGACACAAGTGCGCGGCGAGCGGAGCTCCACGTCACGCTTGCAAGACACCGCCTGGCTTCGAAATTGACAACTTTGTGCTGAACTTGCTTCCATCAAAATTTCTTATTAGCTTACATCCACGGTTTACCGTAATAGCAAGCAAGAAGTTAAACGAGAAATATGTAACCATTTGTCTAAGAGTAACAGGCGTTATAGATTTCGCGGTAAGACATTCCCGTTTAAACGCATTCCGGTCAAAAGCAAATTCTAAAATAGTTATTGACATACATACAACATCACGTGCTGCGCATTACAAGTCAACTGCGTATAACATATAAAATGTCTCTCTTTGATCAATTACTATGATTATTGTGGTAAGAGTTCGGTGGTGGCAAATATTAGAAGAGCAAAAGGAAAAACGAAAAATTAAAAATAAAGCAAAAAATCAAAAGAAAATGTTTAATTTAATTAAAATTTCTACAACTGAAAGCGATAATATCTTATGATGGCGCAAGCACTTATATAAATTATTGTACACATGCAGCCACAAATGTTACAGAAAGAGTATAACTGGTCTGCTATTGGAGCACGAAGCAGCAGCGGCAGCGGCAGCAGCAGCGGCAGCAGCAACAATAACAGCCACAACCATAATTGCTTTGGCAACACGTACACGCATATCTGAGCCAGTATATCGTCGCATCATCATTAACAATAAAAACTACAACAATAACAATGAAATTACAAACCGCAATAACAACAACTATAAAACGAAACGAATATCCATCCAAAGCATTAAGAACTTAAAGCCCAGAAAAAGAAAAAAAAGGCAGCAGCACTGATTCACTTTTTTTCGTTTTGTAAGGTTTTGCGGAGGAAATGTTTTGATTGCTGGCTTTACTCACACCACTCTCTGTAGGTTGCTGTTGCTGTTGCTGTTTTTGTTGCTCTTGTAGTTGTTTTGTTAAGTGTTTTTAAAAGGGATCATTCAGACATTCTAATGCCTTAACTTGCCGACGACTTAACAATATGCAGAAAACATAAAGAAAACTATGCAATACCCGTATATACGTACACACGTAAACACGCATACACGCATACACGCGTATAGGCATACGTCAGCATGTACGTGTGAAACATACTTAGGAGAGTAACTAAAGCCAGAAAAGCCATCATATAGAACGTCGTCAGCCATATGCTTTAAAACTGAAATCCTCAACGACAACAACTTCGCAGTCTACAGCAGTCTACACACTTTGCTCACAAGCTGCAAGGTTCGCGCAGGAAATTGTTTTGTATACAAATAAAATATGTAATGAAAAATTAAATAAAATAAAAAACCAGAACTCATTTGCACAAAAAGGGCTTCAATCTGTTGTGTATTGTGTTGCGTTGTGTGATGAATGTTGAATTTGATGCCAATGGCCCCCTGTTGTGTGTGTCTGAAAACACTAACAGTATCCATTCGCCGCGCTCTCGTCCAGTCCGCACTTTCTCAACCTATTTTACCGCAGAGTTGCATTTTTATGGCCTTGTGAATTATATTTATTTCTTTGGTTTACTGAACGATACGAGCAAATATCTCGATGTAAAGAAAAAAAATTATTATTTTTTTTTTTTTTTTATCTCATTTTTCAACTTTTAATTGCAATTTCTTTATGATCCTCAAATGCCTAACAGTCGTGTCAACTTCCTTCATTCGACTTCTTCGCCTGTCTTGCCATGTCTCGCAACTATTGGCAACGCCTTATTTGTAATTGATATCAGTAGACTTCATTCTAGTCTCAATATTGGCCACATTAGTGCCAACTGCTTCTCTGTCCGGATCTCGCTTTTCAGTATCTTCTCAATTACACACTCATGCATAGGTACACAGCTAATAATACATACAAGTACATATGTAACTACATCTTGTGTTAAGTTGTTTGGTGGTTGGTTGGTTGGTTGGTTGGTTGGTCGGTTGATTAACCGACACACAAATACCTATATATATATATATATATATATATATATATATATATATATATATAT
>KK502417.1:1959621-2073636 GCA_000688735.1 Glossina austeni | reverse complement strand
ATATATATATATATATATATATATATATATATATATATATGTGCATACAAATCTACAATATATCGCACATATATATATATATTGCGTTGCTCTACAAACGTTTTGTGTTTTCGCTAATTTCGCTGTTCTCTACATTAAGACTTTTTTATGTTGTCTGTATTGTGTCCTAGTCCAGTCAAAAGATGCGAGATATTGTTCAGATGATGTTTTAATTAATTCCTCTAGTACTGTTGCATTGCACTCGAATCTTTTTCTTTTTTGTTTTTTGTTTTTTGTTTTTTGCTTTCGTTTTTCATCTTTTAAATTGATTTCATTGGAAAACCAAAGACCGGTAGCAGCTGAACTTAAACATGTGGAAGCTAATTAAGATAATTTTTGACATTTTATCAAGAATTCTTAAATGCATGGGTGGAGCGCAATTGTAAAAATGGCATTCCAAGCACACGAGTGCTTGGCACAAGTGTCGTACGATATTAAATACAATTTATAATCAGTGAAAACGATTTGAAGGACTTTGCAGAAAATCTTACAAAACTTTCTTTAGGGAATTTCATAAATGATTTAGTCACTATAGGATATAAAGTTAAGCTTTTAAGCACATTTTCGCATGCATTGAGAATGTTAACGTTATGCCCCCAAAGCCCTGTCATGTATCATTAATAGGTATCATATAAATTAGTAAAATAAATAAGAATTTGACTTTTCGAGTTCGATCCAATTGTAGCCGGCTATCTGCAGGCTCTCTGCAGGCAATAGCTTTCTAAACAACAAGTCTTCTCAAGGACTTATATCATATTGTCCGCGCTAAAAATAGAACAATGTTTCCCGATTTATTTCAAAAAAATTGCAAAATTGATTTATATTTGAATCCGTACATATGGTAGATAGTAGAAGTGTTAAAGCACTTACAAAACAACATTTTTCATAAAATTCTATTCAAAAATAAGAAAACAAAATTGAACGCGTACCAGCGCGTACCAGCGAAAGACAATGTGTTTGCCCTCAACATAAGCTTGCCGTACTGCTACAAACTCTCTCCAAGTGTAAGCTAAAATCTAAGAGCTGAGGAGAATCGTGAAATTTGCCGAACACTTATTACGGTTCTTTTCGTCAACATTGAAATGAAGGCAAACGCAGCGCACTACTCGCCAGAGACTTTATTTTATTTTGAAACAATTATACATAAATTGAAGAAGTAGGCAGGATAAGCAACCAGCTTGAAGAAAACGCAAGTTTGTGAATTTGCAACAATTGTGTGTTACCCCAAATCCGCACTGCCCACCCTATCTATTTAACTCGTTTATTAATATTGAACGCTTGGATGGGCGCTGACATTGAATTGTGCGTAAAATATTTTTTATCGGCAGCTGCTACTCTACTGCTTTGTTAACCTAACGAAATACCTGGAATACGGTTTTGCGATTATGTTCGGAAAATTTACTGCTTGAATCATTACTTTTCTATACCCGCCACTGAAGGGTGGGGCGGGGGTATACTCATTTTATTTTTTATCATAAACAGAAGCTTCAGAGACCCTATAATGTATATATATTCTTGATCAGCGTAAAATTCTGAATTAATTTATTCTTGTCTGTCCGTCTGTGAGTCTGTATGGTGTGTGCACTGTCTTAGTCGTAAAAATGAAAATATCGACTTCAAATTTGGTAGAGACATTGAAAGTTTTTGCACGCAGGTTGGTATTGAATATGGGCCAAATTGGTCGGAGCAGAACAACGTAGTCGAGCGTAAACTTAACGGAATACCGTTTTTCTTAACAAAAATTTGTGGGTTTTCGCTCCTTACGTGGAAATTATAAAAGTCAAAAGTCTGAAATTTTCCACATTTACTTTACGAAACACTCGACTCTCTACGTCTAAAAATGGATACAATCGGCCATGCCCACACAAACTTACAAGTAATTAAATTTTATTCTTTTCACTTTTTTGAGGTTTTGTGCTTATTTATTATGAGGCAAACAAGACAGAATGTTTACAGTTATCTCTTGCGTTCCTCAAATAAAGATTCATTCATGCATCCATTCAAAATAAGTTTGGTGGACGCCACGATCTGGTGGATTAATTTTTTCTTAATAAAACCAGAGATATGGGTATCAAATTGTGTGTTAATTCCAAATTAATTATGATAGACGTCCTGACATAGTGACGTTCTACACATAAGTAAGTAAGACCGTTCCTCTGTCACTCAAGTAACTTCAAAGAGTGCAACAGAAAGGCAGCGCGACCAAACGAAAACCGCTCAAAGCACGCAAGTGGAGTATAGACGTCTTGAAACAACAACAACAACGCCCTGAAATTAATTATACCACGCAGGCCTCGACGCTTTCGAGTCCATTTTTTTGTCCATGCAAAGTCAGCGAGCACACACATTAGTGCATTTTACGAACCAATAACTTTGAGAAATTTCTAAAAACAGCCTACAGTTTTCCGCGTCTCCATAAGTTCATCGAACAGAGGGTATGTGTGAATGTAATCTAAATATGCCGAATCATGTCAGAGATTGTAAAATCATATATCGAATGTTAATAGGAAAAGCGTTTAGCGCATCTTCGTTTGCACTTGTGATCGCAACAATCGCGCACAAGCAGTATACACTCATGCCTTGATTTACATACGTAATGCTGTCTTTTAAAAATCACGTAAACTGAAAGCAAAAGAACATTACCGTGTAAGCCGAGATAAAGCCGAATTTTAAATGTAAGGAAATGTGTGGAAATATGTTCACTTTAAAGAAAAATATAAAAAAAGAAAAAAGAAAAACGAAAACATTTCCGTGCAAGTCTCAAAAATTTCTAACGATTGCAAACAGTTTTCACGTTTTTGCAGAAACTCGGCCAAACAAATTCAATTAGATTTAGCAGATCTAGCTAACCGAAATCACGAGTAACGAATAATTTTTCTAAAAATCTTCCAGCTCAAGCAAGTAAGATCAAGTTGTGCGCAAACCGAGGTTTGGTTGTAGTTTCCTAATACATTGTACCTGCATATATATATATATATATATATATATATATGTGTGTGCATATACGACGATGTAGTTGGTTTGTGGAAGTGAGAAAGGAAGAAAAAGAAGAAGAAGAAGAAGAAGGAAAAGCAACTCCAACAAAATCAATACGGTACCAGAAAGACGATTTCCATGTGTTTTTCATGTTCCGTGCGAGTAAAAAAAAAAATAAAAAAAAAAAAAAACTTCCATAATAATGACAAGTGTATAACTGGATTTGTTAGAAAACTGCCATAAGAAATATGATTTGCTTTCATTATACGTATGTATAAAGTAGAGAAAGAAGAAACCCGAACTACAGAAAACTGCGTTAAAGATGGGAAAGAGAGATGAAGGCAATGGAAAAGAGGAAAGCAAAGTAACTGTCACTTATGTATATATAAATAGGCATAAAAACTCTTTCTTTCATATGGGGAAGACGCTGATGTGTCCACTAATAGAGGAAACGAAAAAGTGAAACGACGGTCAGAAAGAGAAAGAGATGGAAAATGAGAAGAGGGAGAAGTGAATAACATTTGTTGTATACGATGTGTATGATAGTTTCAGATAACCGGTAACCGGTAACTCCGGGAGTAACGTCACTGATTAAACGGTTTCTGTACGCGTTCTAATTGAAAACGAATTGTAAGCCAATTAAAAACGTATTAGATGGAAGTGCAAGCAATTAAAAATTATCGCAATTTAAAATTTTCTTGACTTAAAAGTTTGAATTTTTCGCAAAAAAAAAAAAAAAAAAAAAAAAACCGATCACGCTATACCATGATTTATGTTCTTCGGATCCTTTAGATTTTGCTAGGCTTGCATGTTAAAGCTAATATTGCTAACAAGTTGGCAGGTTACACGTTAATATAATTTTTTCCATAAATCATTCAATTTCATGTTTACGCTCTGCGCAGTCTGGACCATATGTGGTAAACGCACACATGAAAAATTGTAATGAGCCAAAGTAAATATTCAAGTTGACTCTGTGTAGGTGGCCCCAAATATCGACATAACCAAATATCAGTTTCATCCGCATTTGTATTGGACGGAATGGCTGAGGAAAACAACTTTTACCCAATAAAAATTATTAGCAATGCAATGAAAACTGAAAACAAAGCTACGAGCCACAAGAACCATAAGTGATGTTATACTTTTTAGTACTGACAATTTAAATACACCGTCCCAGCCATAAAACTGCATATTTTATATTCACCATAAACAATGTCTTGTAGTCAGTCCCTCTCCAGCAAAATATTAAGGTAGACTTGTAGTAAAGTACGCCTGCCTGCCTGAATGCACAATTCAAAAGTTTTGTTTGTGTGTTCCTATTTATTCTGTTCTGTTGCCTTTCTTTCTTCCCCAATGCGGCCATTGTTTAAGGTTATTATTATTTTCTTTTAGCGTTTTGTGTATTCAAACTTTTTAAACATTTCCATTTCATTGGAATCGTAAAAAGCAGCAACTATACCATGTAAGATATCAAAGTGAACAAAAATGCAACGACACCAGCTAACATACAACATTTAGGCTTTCATACTGACATTTATGAGATGGCTATAAAATTCAAACCAAGTGCTTTTTGCTAAGTCTAATGAGACTGTTTTCCTTTTCTCTTTTTTTTCCTCTGGCGTTAGATTGCAAAATTTTAAGAGATGGTGGGAGTGAATTAGTTTTGCTTTGATACTTGGGGCACATAACAAAAACCTTAAACAAGATGTACACGGACTTTAAAAGGTATTAAAAGCAATACCAATATTGTACTGCTTACAGATCACAAAGGTAAATGTTTTTTATGTTTTTTTATATATATTTTTATTTATTTTTTTTTTTTTTAATATAAACGAGGCGCACTGTACTTTTTAAAACTTAACGTTTTAAGTCATTACTTTTTAGTACATGCGAAGCAAAGGACAAACTGAACATCACATCAGCTATTGGTTGTTGCTTGATATGTTCAAATAAAAGCTCTTTCTCAATAAATTGCTTCTTAGTGTCCAACTACTTAAAAGCAACATGCACTCGCATTCAAATTGTTAACTAGCAAAAACAACATATGGAAGAATCTTAAATAACTATCGCCCTAAGGAAGCCCATAAAAACTGCACAAATTTTTGCTAATTTTGGTACTGTTAGGCCACGGATAAAAATGATGTTCATGATGTAACTCCTTAGGCCTTCGTCAACATTTCTGTCAAATGATGAACCCATGTCTCCTATAAATTTTTAATTATTATTAATGGCAGGAAACCATTAAAGAATATTCGGGAAATCAATTTTTCTCTTCTTCTACATGAGTACTTAAAATTTTGAACGCAAAACACGATTTTTGAAAGCGACAGACAGCACAACGCTACAGCAATTTTCATTTTTTTTTTTTTTTTACTCCAATTTTTCGTTTTTCGAAAATTAAAAAACAAAATTTCTGTTCACTAAACACTGCTCACCAATCACGCAAAATACAACATTTTCAAAATTCCAACTGTACTTCTACGGCGTTAGACATGAAGATTAAATTTTCTTCTTTTCTAAGATGTAAGCAGCATTTACTTCACTTGACGCAGTGGCCGTTAAGGTAAGGTTAAGGTAACGACAGTGGCTTCGACAATTGCGATTTTTTTTTCCAAAAGTAATTTCTTTTTTAATGCTTAAACATATGCTTGATACCTATCTTAGCACCTCCCCAAACATTTACATTCTACGTCTTTCCTTTCCATCCTTAAAACAATCTCTTTGAGGTTGAGGTTGTTACACCCGCGTTCTCGCTCAGTGCAAATATTTGATATTTATTTGATTTTTCAATTCAAGTTTTAAGATCTTCTGCGATCTTCACTTCCACTTGTGGGCGTATTTGTAGGCATATTATAAATATATCGAATATATAGAATCGGAATTTTTTACCGATTGCAAAATCATGTGACAAATGAAATCACTAACAAACCATTATACCTTCTGACAATATAACCACATATGTATGTGTATATATTATACCAGCGACAATAACGTCTATCGTAGTTCGTAGTATCGAATACAATTCCTTACTTATCTCCTTCCTATTTAAAAAGAATGTTGCTTTGTTTGTATTAATAGGCTTGCTTTCAGTAAGCACTCTCATCTACCAGTCCAAAATGCGGACCGATTTGATCCAGATCCAGTGAAGTTAATTTTCTTGTAGACGAACTTATTATTCTTCCTCTGCTTTCGTCATAGAACATTGCCGATTAGATGTTATTACCGTATAAAGGTTTACCGTTTACGAGAACCTTCTCATGGGAAGGGATCAGAAACATACCTTTTTGTGATCCAAATTGAAAATAATTTTTTATATGTATAAATACTTTTTTTTATTGTAGTTACATTCCTTTTCACTGTGTGTAAACACGGTGATCCTCACCATTATCAAATAGGCAGAGCAAGATAGGATGTCCAGCAGCCTAAGCTATGTATGTGCGCACTCATTACAGTTGCGCGCCCATGGCAATTATAAAGTACGCTCTACTGAATTAGAAACCGAACTCAAATATGCCGTCTTCAGAGTCCCGCTCAAAAAAGAAGAATACGTATATATATATGTAAATGGGTATATAGATGGGTAAACTATACGTTGTCGCTCTATAAAGGATTATCTTTCGTTAAAAAAGTTTTGTATGAGGAAGGGTTCGAAGCATCGAGCCACATATGCGACATGTAGATTATGCAAAGAATACATCGTCTGGCGTCAGTCAAACAAGTAGATCAACATGTTTATATCGATTAAAAAAAAATGATCCTGATAATAAAATGTGAATCTATCTCAAGTCTGTTTGGATGTTTCATATATCCGCACCAACTTATCACCCCCCCACACCAAATACAATATGAGGCATTCATCCGTCACTATTCAGGTTAATATAATTCACATATTGAATGATTTTTAAGAATACAAAACCGGCTATACGACTATTACGAAATTGAGAAAAGACTGCGTGACATTTAAATGCTTACATGACTTATGGCTTATGATGACGCAGTTTTCAGTTCAAGAAGAATGTAATTTTTATACTAATTACAATAATATCTTGGTTGGGTTTTTTTTATCCTTTTATTGCTCCCAACCTTCGACTGCCTAAAAAAATTGAAACTTTCCAAATATTCTTCAAAAAACACAAAACACTATTCAAGTGAGCTGAAGCTAAAGTTTGCATGAAATCTGGTTCACATATACGCAAAGATCACATAAAATGTGTAGAAAAATTCCTATCTGCAACTTATCTCAGCCGACGGGGAGAATTCACAATGTTTGATTGACACTACGACAATTGATGGCAACTTAGTCCTACTACTTTTCGATCACAGTATTACACATTCTAAATTTATTATACGTTTATTTGAAGGGATAGAGTACCGAAATTATTACGAGCTTCGTCGCTTATCCATAGTTTTAAGCCATTAATCAACACATATATAATACGCTGCAGTGTATTGTCATTTGACAGAAAAAATTAGAAAAGTTTTAATCTTAAAAGGTTGGTTTCCAATGACTGTGTTAATAGAGCGCTAGTGTTTTGCTATATAATACCCTCAACAATTTTAACCGAATTAAAGTGTTGTCAGTATTATCAGTAACATAAAAAACAAATATAAAATTAATTTACTAACGCTTGCACTTCGAATGGAGGGTTGAACCACTCCGTAGTAATTGAAATTCAATATCAAAAAAATCTTCTTCACTCATATTTCTCTCATGATATGTCTGCAAAGAAAGAGGATAAGGAAAAAGACAAAAGGCAAAAAAGAGAAAAGAGAAAAGAAAAAAAAAGATGACGATGATGAAGAAGAAGAAGAAGAAGACGAAGAAAAAAATCAAAAAAATAAGGCGAGTTGGTGCGCACAGTGAAAGAAATAAAAGAGAGAGAGAGAGAGAGAACGAGTATATTTAGAAATCTATCTGATATGTATTTAACGCGCTGTGACAAATAAAGTATAGTTTATGAGTTTCTCAAATTAGATCGCAGACATATTTCATAAAATGTAAAGAAAAACCCACATGTCATAAAAACTATGCTGGACACTTTTCGAAATTATTGCAAAGCATACATAATGCATTTCACAAACTCGCATAGGCATGGCTATGTAAGTCTCTTGTACCAATGTAACAATGTACAAAGCTATTGGTTGATCTTTTGGAGAACTAAAAAGCAGTAGCAGTCCTCGATCTCGTTTGTGCTTTGGTACTGCTTTATTTATTTTTTCCATTTCTATACGAAACAGTCGCAACAATAATTTATGGCTTCTTTTCTCGTTTTTTTTTTTTTTTTTTTTTTTTTTTCTTTTTTCTCCTTTTTTTTTATCGTTTTATTTACAAATGAAGAATCGGAAATTCAGTGTCAGGCCAGCACAAAACATTTCTACATATGTATGTACGTGTGTACGTATGTATGGGCAGATATGTGTGAATTTAAATTCACGGGACTGGCATGTGAAGCCACCACGGCTAACAAACAAATCCAAGTTCCTATTTGAGAATAAATGGAAAGAAAAAAAAAAAACTTGTTTATCATGTATGCGGAGACAATTGCACAATCTGCAGTAGAAGCAGCAAGTAATGAGATATGCAGATCAGTAGAGGTTTGTGTGCACGTGTGTGTATTTTGTTTAGTCTTCCTTTATTTCGTTTTCTTCTGTTTTTTTCTTTTTTTTCTTTTTCGTAATGATCACTAAGAAGCACAACTTTTAAATGGCACGCATGTACCATACAAAGGGTATACAGTGCACTGTATTTTATATGTATGTATGTAAGTAAAAAATGTCCATGCTTTTAAACAGTAAATTCTCTGCTTCCATTAATTCTCTGCTTTTTTAAATAGGGCTTACAAACAAGATTTTTAACAAGATTTCCAAGGTATTAAGTGTAAGTTTTTTTTTTTTTTTAATAATTTGAAGCGAATCCTTCGTATCTATTGAGCATATATACGCAAAAGTTCAATAGATGCCAAGTAATTGCACTTCATTTATTATGTATGACAAGAAAAACAAAAAAGTGAAATTATTAACGAAAGAGATGCATGCGGAATAAAGCAAATCCGAAAGATTTTTCTCATCGTCACTGGGGGTATCGGAGAGTAGACCTTCTGTGTGACGCGAAGGATTGGTCTATAGTTTCTATTCTATTACTTACCCCCCCACATGTCGCGCTTTATACACGATTCGGATAAAGGCTTCGACGAAAACGCTGCAGATTTGGTAAAAAACTAAAACTGTTTCACTTAACTTGGTTTCACTTTTGGAAAATCTATCATTTCTTTAATTCTAAGAAACAATAAGAAAAGATTGCGTCAAGAAAATTTCAATTTCACTAACCAAGTTAACAATCTAAGTATTTATTCTCCTTTTTTTCTCAAAATATTATTTCGTGAGCCGTATTTTTCTATGCCTTGTTTCAGCCTCGCTATTAGCATGATTTCTTTTACCCATTAAACAAGAACTTGACATCCATTCACACCTTTCTATAGAGAATTCTTTCAATTACAAATTTGCACTACGAATTTTATACAGAATAACACCGTCACAAACACAGTCAAAAATTAATAACGGCTTTCCATGTTTTAAGTTAGATCACATTAAGTAATCATGTGTGTCTTTGGTGTGTCAATGCGCACGATCTCATCCCTAGCCTAGAACATAATAATCATAATCTTTTTGAAACTGATTATCGATGGCGTCTGAAGGGGAACCGAATTTCATTTTGTTTCGGTTCGCAGCAGACTCCCTCTGCATCCCCTTGATAGTTATCAAATGGTCCAGTTCGACACCAAACTTGTCTAAAGAGCGATTGGACATCAACACCACCATCAACAACTCTCTTGTGTTTCTCTTTAAACAGTAACTTGGGCGCATACTTTGCCTACTTTTCGATTCGATACCAGCTCTCACATGAGGTGAGTATAACGCTTGTTTAATTAAATTTTTTTCGGTTGGAAGCACGCACTTATGTACGTGACTTTACTTGAAAATTTTCATTCACTCGGGATGTGCCACTAAATTGATTGAACGAATATTTTCTTTCAAATTCACTTTTGACAAACCGGTAAATTTTGATCGAAGGATCCATGCTCAAGGATATACTCTCCATGTGGATATCCTACGAGTGGAACAAATGGAATAACTAAACTTATATGCCATTCTTCGCTTTTCGGTGTTCTAAAAATATGATTCTTTCTTAATATTTCATTATTTGAAAGAAACCAGTTTTCTGTTACGGTTTGATGTGCTTAAGAGCTTAACTGTCATATGTCAAAGTGACAGTTCAACATGGCGGCGTTATTAACTATGGCATTAATTTTTCCAAGTCTTGACAAACTAATTTAAAAACAGCTCCACTAATACACAAAAAAAAAAAAAAAAAAAAAAAAAAAAAAAAAAAAACAAAAACAAAAATCACAAATGATACAAATAATTATTTAAAACTTTTTGATGTCATGTTTTAATGTGTAGGCTTCTGTAAGTAGCACGTCAAACTTCATTGCAGTAGTCTGTCGCGCAATCGCATAAATCACAACCTTCCTAGTCATGTAAGCTATTTATTTATTTATTTATTTATTTACTTTTCTTTTTGTTCTTGTTTTTTTCGTTTTTTTCGTTTTTTTCGTTTTTTTTTTTTGTCTTTTAATTACCCACATTTAGTGTCATTACAGTCAGGTTAATAAATTTGTTTATTATTAAAATTTTGCTCTTTGCTGCACCTCATTTTCGTCTGTTTTCCGTTACAACGCAACCACTGATTTTGTTGCCTTTTTATGCTATTTGCTTAATGCCTCTGCTTAACACCACCACCATGTGTAACGTGTAACATGTGCTACTTATTGTCATTGTTGCTGCTGCAGTTGGGTGGTGTTGCATATTCTCATAGTAACCGATAGTGAGCTATAATTCTTTTTTGCGAACCTTTCCGTTCCCGCTGCAGTTTGCAGCTTGCAATATTGAGGTGGCAAAATTAACTGCAAGTTAAGTGGCAACCTCCAGCCATACACTGTAGCACATGTTGACATTTTCAATTTACAGATATTGTCGACAGTTATCAACAAATATTCATAACATAACACCTTATAAGATAAAGACTTTAAAATAATTTTAAAAAATGAAGTTTTTTTTAAATAAAACTATCAATAATTTTGGAATCATTGATTAACGACTTCTGAAACCCCTGTCGTGTACGAAAAAGCTTTGCTATTATAAGTTATAAGCAACAAGTGGCCATAATGTATGTATTTTGAAACTAATGAACTCAGTTTCGACATTCTATGACAACTACTGTTCGAACCAAATGTTATTCAGCAAATTGCTTTCAATTATCAAACGTGAATCTCCCGACAAACAACATGCCCTTTACCTACCCAGATCAAACATTATGAACCTTTCAGAAGGTATCGCATATCATATTTTTAAGGCTTGTTCCTCTGACTCACAGACAGATAGATGTCTTACATCATATTGGCTTTAATAACGCTCTTGACAGTATTGCAACTGCAAGCTATTATTATATTAAACTTCATTTGTCTGATCTTCTTTCATACCTAGTGAAATTGTTAGACTCATGCCCTTACAATAAGTCGTGATTTCACAATAATCCCAAAGCTGGTTCCCAAACTTGCTGCCGGGAACAACTCTATTTATTTTATACATTAACGATCTCTCGTTTGTGCACAAATCACTTGTCGACTTAAATCGACTTAAAACTGACATACTCTGTGAATTGGCAACCCTGTCACAATGTTCTCGAATCGGATTTTAATAGTATGGTTAAATGATGCTAATTCAGTTCCATAAAGGAGAATGTAGATGCATTCCCTGATCGCGCTGTGCTAGTCGATGCTTGAACTTCGTTTCAGTTTACGTACTGAATCCTTCATAAATAACACTAAATCTGTGTTGCACTTTATTAAGCCAATCGAATCTTGTAATCCGCCATCGTATTGCCGCCCTATAAAACAGATTATCACTTCTAGGTATGTTCTCACTTGAGGAGCGTCTGCTTATCTTATGTACTTCTTTCTTATTAAAATTATATATAAATAGTGATATTGACTTGCGGCCTTTATTAAATGATACAAAAGTCAATGCTCCCATAGGTCGTACAAGAAACTTTCCTTTCGCAAAACTTTGGCAACGCAAATTTTCCGTTACGAATTCCAACCCACTTGGATTTCTTTGTAAGAATTTTCAAGGCCACTTATTCTGAAGAAACTTTCCTTTCGCAAAACTTTGGCAACGCAAATTTTCCGTTACGAATTGCAATCCACTTGGGTTTCTTTGTAAGAATTTTCAAGGCCACTTAATCTGAAGAAAATTGTGGGTGTCGTAAAATTTAGGCAGAAGGATTTCACCAACCTTGTTGTGCTATTTTACAACTGGATATGAAAGCAAACTTATGAACTTTGCTTAATTCATTAATTCGTTTGAAAGTAAACGGACTTCATATCCAGTCAGAGTCTGAGAGCTTAAACCAAAATTTTAAGATATTAAAAAGCAAAGAAATTCGAACTCGTATTGTGTAAGTCCACCGGCTGCTCAATTAATTAGCGGTCAAAACGTAGTTTTGAGCAAAATTCATAGAATTATGCATTGGACTCCTTTCAAATGATGATCACATACATAAATTCGTTTAATTATTAATTTCGAGCTTTATACTGCTTTCACTTTCATCACGTACTTCTTTTTTAGTGCCATCATAGCATATATTTCATGCGGAGTTTTGCAATCTATTTACTCATGTACAGTCCATCCCTCCATTTTACTCAAGAATTGTAGTTAACAATATAATTATTCCTCTTGTCAAAATCGGCGCAACTCAAGTTGTATGCGTTATAGAAAACGATTCTATACGGCATGTAAAATAAAGATTTCCGTTTGCTTGCTTTACTTGATTTTTTTTTGTATTTTTTACCTGTTTCAGTGACTGGCACTCTGTCCGTGTTTATACTATGCTATCTTTAGTGGATCACTTATTTGGGGAAATTGAGATCTTCATTTTGATTTGGCCATATGTACGACTTTGATCGAAAAAAAACTGAATCTTTCGCGTTATAATTAATAACAACACACGATCTTGCCGAGATGCTATTGAAAGAGTTTAACTTAGATAGATATCGTTTAGGAAGAGCCGCAAGTCAATCCCAGAAATGATGGCGATGGCTAATGCTAATTGCCAATGTCGCATGCAGGACCAAACTCATCCAACATATTTTTTATTTTTTATTTAATTTGATTTTAGTGACATCTCTTTCGCGTAAGCAGCATGAATTCCTTCGTGGGCGTGGGCATGTCTTAGTCTTTTATAAAAGTAAAAATGGAAATTCAATTCATCCTCATGACGCATACTCTTACGCGTACGTATAAGATTTCAAACGCCTACCTCGGACGGAACCATCACATAGCGAAATTTGAGACGTTAGCTTCATACTACTTAATTACCTGCGACTAATGACTTTTGCAGTCACCTGATCATAAAACTGATCTAGTTACGAATTACACGCCATTAATAGACAAGGGAAGAGCTGCTTGTAAAATTAATCAAAATTATAAATCAACGCCAAAGCTGCGAAATTATTTCTTTTGATTGCTTAACACGTGAAGACAACTTTTGAGGCCGAGCCGCAAAGGTTAGATATGATGAGTAAAAAGTATGAATTTCATAAAGACAGGACTGGGAAGACATCACATCATCAAGTTAACAAATTTTTCAAGCTTCGATGCTAAGCATCGATCGAAGCATCGATCTTGTGTTAACAGAATTTCACGATTTGTTTAATGAAATCAAACTAATTTAAAATTGGTAGCAAAATGTGCTTCGCAAGTGTGAAATGCGAATTTTTTCACAGTAATTCAGCTTTTCGGAAAATCAATAAGCACTCGATCACCGATTGAAACAAACTCGAGACTTTTAGCACAGTAGCAGAATTGAATTTAGAATTGAATTTTTTGCCGAAAGAGAGACAAGCATCTTTCATAGGTTCAACGATTTTCTTTTGTACACAAATGCTTATTTCGTTAAACCGCCGACGGTTGGTTTCATAAAAACCAAATTTGTTTTCCATTCATATGATAATTTAATTGAAAAGAACTTCGATAGGCAATTACAAAATTTATTTATTCTCTTTCATGTTGTTTCAGTGATAGCGATTCCATTCGTATTTGAAAGTAATCCTCTAATTATGTAAGCCGCATGTCAGAATATGATTACGTAACAACATAATTGATAATCAGACCCACATAAACGCATTACTAATAACAGCTATTACCGGATACATTCCCATTATGAATGAATAAATAAGCGTTCATCGCTCGATAAGATGAAAATTGAATATTTGTTATTTCATAAATATTCATTCCGCACATGCATGCACTCACTTATTGTGTAGATTGATCTTTGCTCGCATTTGCTTGATGATAGCAATTTGTGCGTTGTACAAATGATATACAATAACTGTGACTTGTAACAACTCTGATGCCATCATTCGCTTCGGCAACCGAGTGTAACTAAAAATATTTCGTTTAACTTAAACAGAAATTTAGAAGATAAACAAAGCAAAAAAAATAATAAAAACTGTACAAGTTACCTAAATAAACATTAGATTGAAAAAGTCATAAATCCTAACAGGCATACGCGATGGATACGTAAATAGTTAAAAGAATGAAGATGAAAACTTCAAAACAACCCAGTTATGTCTTGTGTGTTGTACAATAAGGGTTGCAAGAGGAAATCTTTAATCTTTGTCTAGACGCTTGTAACTACGTACTTTGAGATAATTCCTGGCGAATCACGTTGCGTTCGCCTCGACATAAGCATTGAGAGATTTTTTAAACAGTTCTCGTGTATGATCATTCCGATCACTCTGATATTCCTTTTTGGAACGAATCTTGACTATCGAAGCCTATCAAATGAATAGTCAAATAATGCAAAAAAAAAAAAAAGAAAAAAGTTTTTATTAACTTTCTCACAAAATTTGCAAAATTTGTAATTTCTTCGAGAGATGTTGCGCTCCTCTCACTTCTACAGTCATGTGTATAGAAATTAACGAAAAATGTACGTTCACTCCTTTCACTCATCTCGACTTTTGCCGGCTGTCAGATATTCATTAACTAACCACCAACTTTGTTTTCTTTTTCCCATCTATGTCACAAAGAGAATGACTAAGTCAACATGCCCTCATTCTTCTTCATTGGTAGGCATAAGAGTTTATATTTTATATGGTTCTTCGCTTCTATTATTATATTCATTATCTTTAACGCAAAACATGAAACGTGGTTTATGCGTCAATTGAAGATATTTGGCATAACACTAACCATTCACATCTTTTATTTATAGAAAGGATGTAACAAAACAAAATGGATGACAGGTAGTTTTACTCAGATTATTGCAGAACAAAGGTTTAATTCCTATATTGTGAAAAAGTGAAAAGAAAATATGTTTTACTAATTCACAAAGAATCGATGAAAGGTTATGTCTACCTTTGAAGATTTTCATAGCTTTGAATTCATCATGGGAATCGTAAGGAATTTGCTCGTGCCATGTGCATAGCTATACATTTAAACACGCATAATGGTAATGACGTAATAAATGTGACTTACTTTGCCGCCAACTTTTAACTCATAACCCATGCCTTGTGGAGTTTTCAATTGGACGGGGCATACAAAACCGATATCGCGATGTGGACTATCCATGCCCGCATAATTTTTTCGCGTTGTTACCTTCGGCAAAGCGCGTGTTGGCGATGGCGTCGATGAAGTAGTGTTCTCGACCACACACAAAGCTTCGCCGCCGTTTATAGGAAATTTGGAGCATTCCAAATTTTCTGGCCAATTAAAATTATAGGTTTTCATTAGCGTTTCACAAATCCGAGCGGATTCGCAAAGTGACCGGCACGGCGGTATCGGTTGTTCAAGTATGGTACAGATGGGTACATAAAGCGAACATAAAAACAATTGCAAGTCCGGACTGCAACCGATCTTAACTAATGGAGCAAATTGATGCACTTCTAAACCCGCTTCTTCTTGTTTCGTATGACCAATCAAGTTCGGCATAATAGTCATATTGTACGGTAAATTTTTACATATTGAAATAGTGATGGGTTCGCAACGATTATGATGGGGAAACGTATCAGCAGACGATATTCCAAGTACTTCGCCTGAACTTGATGTACGATAATATGGAATATCCGGTTCGAGGGCAGAAGATTGATCGTAGCGATGCACAGCTTGGCACAAAGTAAAACACAAAAATATTATGGCACATATACACAACAGATAAGATTCTGTATAGGTTCTCATCGTAAACAGGAAATTTTTATGAGACATTTTGGCCCTTGTTATCTATTTGTAATTATTTTTATTTACCCTTTTCACACTAACTTTTCGAAATAATTTATTTTCAAAACAAATTGTTTTTTAAGATATCTTTCACTGATTAATTGATTCTTTTGCAAAATAAATTTTACATATATATTTATATATATATTTATTTTATTTAATTTTTTTTTTTTTTTTTCAAATTATATTAAATTTTATATTAATTTTGTTATAAATTTTTATCCTTTGTTTAGTTTTGTTCATTACGCTTTGCTAAGAAACCGACGGCATTTTGTTTAAAATTCCGCAAGCAGCGCCAAATTCCCTCTATGCAACGTCAGAGTTAAACGACCTTAAGTAAGAAATGCTTTGAAAGCGTACATCATCTACATCCCGACTACCCGTTAAAACAACCAAACGCATTGAAAAACGCTAACAAACTAAAAGAAATTCATCAACAAAAAACAAGTTATAGCAGCAAAGCAACAACAACGTGATACTCACAGCATATGTTTCTCTTGTATTAAAACAAAAAATGGCTGCAAAATGATAAAAAGTAAACAACTCTTCTGAGAGAACTAGATAATGACGACTATCATGCAGGGATGATGAATTTGAAGTTTGTTTACTTGAAAAATGTACTATTTGAGTACTAAAAAGTACTTAATCAATATCGCTCTGGAAAACTATCGTTAACATATCCTTCTTTTAGATACTGCGCATTATCTTTTTAAGACATCAGCAAATCGAGATTAACATGGCTTTCATTCGAAAAAATAGGAAAAATCTTCAGAAAATTGTCACGACGTCATAAAAGTCTTACTTTTCGTCGAGCTTTCTGTTACTTGATCCTGACCAGAAAACGGAATAAGCTATAATTGATAAAAGTTAGTGACCTGTTAAAGAAAGCAGTTTATCGTAATTTAACGAGACACAGCATGGCAAAATTCTTTGGAAAACAATCTTATCGCTGAGTACATCGTGTATAACTCATGCTGATTATCCACGCCAATAGGTAAAGTAATGACGTGCGTTTCAACTAACCTGTTCATAAAAATCTGCTTTTCATTATAACGATCGTAAATACCGATCCGAGTTTCGTAATCAATAACTTCATAATTATTTATAGACCATTTAACATATAAACCGATATATATGCACACATGAAAACATAAATCCCATCAGTTTTTAAACTTATAGATAGATATGTTTCAAATTTGCACGTACTATCCTAACTTTTGTTGCTGACAACTCTAATAAAGAAGAAAAAAAAAAAAAAACGGCAGACGGACACGACCAAACCAACTTTGATATTACATTGTGTAAGACTATATGTTCGAATGTACGTGTTATAGTTTTGAAAGGTATTTCCACGCCCTACAAATGAAACAATTAAGGGAAAAACTTCATTATCTATTGATTGGTACCTTGATCGTCACACTTAACAAAATTAGCACACACGTTGGTACCAATTACAATTGCTCCGCATTTAACATCGCTGATATTAATTTCATTTGCAGAGACGCAAGCAGAAATTGAGAGTGTGAGAAAATAAAAGAGAGAATGTGGGAGTTCTCTGCGTTTGGGTGACTTTAGTTGATTTGGGCAAATATGGGGAATTAACAGAATTCTGAAAAATAATGACCTTGATTTAAAAGAAATATTAAATTAAAATACAAAATATACTTAAAAGTAAGTTAACAATGAAATAAACAAAACAAAACTGCTTATGCTTGTAATCGTTGTAAAATAACCATTTATTATGAATTAAAAATTAAGAACAAGTTTAAGTCTAATATTATTGCTGATAGAGAGTACTTTTTATTGAAACTGACCCCGGCAATTGCTTGATACCTGAAATATACACAATTTATAGATACTAGCAACTAGTAAGTACTTCTACTTTAAACACTTGTTTCTAATCCAAATGTATACCAATTGATTGATTAAATCAAGCGCTCGTGTATCCACTTACTACCTCTTCTTTTAACTCTTAATTTCCTTCTTTCTTTTTTGGATAAGTTTCAAAAGTAAACAAACAACAAATAGACGATAATGAAAATACCGGCAAATAATAATCATGTTTACGGTTGAGTTATTAAAATTCAGCAGAGCATTCAGGCTTAAGTCGTATCTCTCATTTTATTTCTTCTCTTTTCGCAGGTCGCTTGGACATTTATAACACTTCGTTAACATATCGTTTTATTATGTTGAAGTGGAGAATAGAATGTAAACTTTTAGGAAGCAAAATACAAGTAAACAGGCATCGACATAACTATTTTCTTTCAAGTTTTGGTTAAGAGTTCCACATATGTTTTAGAAAATTTACAGATTTTTGGGTTAAATGAATTAACTCCATACATATGTCTATGAAAATGTGCAATTTCCAAGTAATCATTGGCTCTAAGTTTTCAAGTCTCTATAAAAATAAATTCCATGTTTTTCTCTCCGAAATATTTCAGATCAGACCAATCAAAATGGGCCTAAATATATACAGACAAATGTGCAAACAATCTCCGGACTTTGAACGTGTCGTTCCGTTTGTATGTTTGCAATAATTAATATTGTGAACGACTTATTTAAATCAAATTGACACGAGCTAGCTGTTAGTTCTCGTGAGCGTGGGACAGAAAATAAGTCTACAGCAGTTTTTCCAAATTTAATTCTTCCGCATATTCAGCTGCGCTCTTGGTACCGCACTGTTTGGCTTTACGAAATCATTATTAAGTAAACAAGTTTTCTCTTCTTACCTTATGAAAATGGTAAATAACTATCTGCAAGAAAAAGTTCTTTTATGTGAGCCAGGAGATAACATTAGAGCCATTTGCAATTGCCTGCAAAATCAGAGTCTGTTTAAGATCCCTGCTCTTACAGCGAAACTTTGTTTTAAGGATCGCAGCTGATGGGACGCTTGTTCGCATTAGCATAAAGGTAAGCAAGTCGACAGGGTTGGAAATTGCGGAAAAAAACAAAACCAATCTTTTCGAAAGATTACAAATGAGAAAATTTAATTGGGTTATGATCGAATCTTTTCTACCCATCACCCTTACCCTAATAAAGACAAAAAAGTATAAGAACTAAATTTTCTTGCTATGTTATATGGAGCGGACGCGACTGCTTTTTTGTATTTTCGCAACAAAAGTTTTTGTCGCATAGGCATGTGGGCGGTGTAGGCGTGTCCTTGAAAAAGTTCAAGTCACTTCAAAATTCTTTTGCAAATTTAGAAAGCATGTTTACCACAAATGTTACACAGTTGCGCGGACACGCGGACGGACAAGTTTAAATGTATTCCGAATTTGAAACGGGCCAAGAATTTATATACTTTATGGAGTTTTTAAAGCTTATTTCTGTGCCTTATCAAAGTATTCAAAAAAAGTAAATTTTGATACACTATAATATTGGATAGGGTATCAAGCACAGAATACATGTTAAAATTTTTGTACCTTTATCTGCTATAGTTTATGAGTATTGAGCAAATTATTAATTTTTTCTTCCTTTCGAAAAACGGCGGTGTTCTTAGTTTACGTGGTGCTGTGAGCGTGTGCTTCGAACGATTTGGGCCTTTTTTAATATCAACTTACTTGCAAGAACTTTCAATGTTTTTGGCAAATTTGAAGTCGATAGGTTTATTTTTGCGGCTAAGAGAGTCTTTACAACAGACATTACACGGGCGAACACGCGGACAGATGGACAGACAGACACGCTTAAATCGATTGACAATTTGATGCTGATCATGAATATATATACTTTGTGGCGTCTCTGATGCTTGCTTGTGGGCGTTTGCACATGTTTTGACAAAATGAAGATACCCCTCATCCTTCGGCGATGGGCATTAAAATGTTTACCGAGAATTAAAACCAGAAGTCGAATCATAAAATAATAAGCAACTCATTCAATTTATTCAGTCTTTGGCGACTTGACATTCGATTTTTCAAATCTCTGTAATGGACGTAGCAAAATACGTTACACGATGATCGACATGAATAAACGAATTGTTTTTTTTTGTTTGTTGCTTCTCAAAATTCAAAGTGTCCTTTCACTCTAGTGAGATATGGAAGTGAAGCTGGATTCCCACAAATTAGCGTAAAATTTGGAAGAATTTTATAATTATTATTATGCATCGTTATACCTCGTTATGACGCTTCCATAATAATATCGTATATCTGTATGTATATGTATGCTCTATGATTCGATAAGGTCGCATTACGCCAATAGCTGATATGAGCTATGGCAGCTCATGTATGGGAAGAAGAAGCACACTTCCCTGCCAAAACACAAAACGATCATACATAAGAATACATGTGACGATTGCAGTTCCATCTATTGTACCTGAAACAGCGGTACTACTTTGCAATAAATAATCTACACTACGTTAGAGCGTTACTCATGGCAAATTTCTATTTTTGTAGAATTATAATTCACTAGCTACTCTTTTGCCGTCAAGTCTATTAGTCTTATGAATCGCAATTGGTTTTTACACCCATCACCGAAGAATGAAGGGTATACCCATTTTGATTCATTGCAAGTTTGGAATGCCCAGAAGAAAACATCGCAAGCTCCACAGAATATATATATATATATATATATATATATATATTTGATCAGCATCAAATTCTGAGGCGATTTAAGCACGTCGAGGCATGTGTAATGCTTGTTGTAAACATTCTCCTGACTGCGCAAACGAATCTATAGGCTTCAAATTTGGCACAAACACTGCAAGTTCTCTCAGGCAGGGTGGTACTAAAAATAGGAAATAAATCTACAAAAGTTTTAACGTATGTTCTGTGGGTGATGGCTCTGGAGTACTTGCACGAAAATGGGAAAAATTGACCACACCTATCGAATTTCATACTACACCAAAATTTAGTTTTTCTTTTTCAGTACCTATATAACAAAGAAAGAAGAAGAAGAAGAAGAAGAAGAAGAAGAAAAAAGTTTCAAAAATCCATAAATTATGTAAATTTTTGACCAGCTATCGATTCGAAACACATCTAAACATGTCCGTCTGTTTGTCTGTCTATCTTACAGAAATGAAGATATCGCCTACAAATTCGCCAAAGGGTTCAAAACCAAGCCAAACAAGTCAAACGCCAGACACCGGAACGCCTACACGTCTATACAAGCAAAACGGAGAACACCTTTGCTTTCCCTGTCTTTTGTTCGTTGCTCATAAGCTACAACAGATACACGCTATAAATTTCCACAAAATTATTCTCCAAAAATGGAAAAAATCAGTCACGCTGACCCAATGTTTTGGAGTATGCAAATTAAATTTTTTTTTTTTTTTCGAAGTTTTATGGGATAACGGTGATAGGTGTGAAAGGTTCGAATATAATTTTCTTACTTGTTTTTTTTTTGTATTCTGTCCATAAATCATAGCCTATCTCGTCGGTTATTTTTTCATGATCAACTTCTGACGCCCTTCGACTTCGCCGTTAACAACTTTCTACTGTTCAATTCGACAAATTCAAAATCATATCGAGACTCGCATACACTCATTACACTTATTTTTGTATGGCTTCTTAGTAATTGGGGGCGAAGAGGTACAATTGTTTTAGCTTACTTTAAACATGATGGTGAGATTTTATTAAGAAAATGCAATCCGACCAATCTGAAGTTTAAAATCGAAAAGTTAAACAATTGGAATGAAAAAAAGGCAAAGATATTTTGATGCGTTTGCCAGTTGGCGTGCCCATAGAGCGACATAACTGGTTGTCTAAGTTAGCCTGATGAGATTGATAGCATATAAGAAAGCTATCTCCTGCTGTGGCAGAATCTTCTGCACTCGTCACTTTTATCTTAAAAATAAAAATAAAAAACCGATGAAAATAAGATGTCGATAGTGTAAAGAAATTATGTTTTCGACACCAGTCCGCCAAGTCTATCTGCCTCTTTATAAATGCCAATTAATTTCGGCATGAAGCCCTATCCCTATCTAATTGGTTTTTGGCGGACGGAACGCCTTTTATTCTTATATAGATAGTCATGGTCAATATTTTCCATCTTTTTACAAATGAAACATACAAATCTTTATTGTTACAGTTCATGAGCAATGAGCGGAAATTTCAATCAAAAAGATTTAGCCCGTTTTCAACACCAAGTTGCATATGGAAACTTCCAGTGTTTTGCCAAAATTTGAAATTTTTACATCGACTTTTGCGGCCGGTAGAATATTTACGATAGAGTTGGGATTCTTTGCCGCTTAAGAATGTAAGCGTATATTTTAGAAGCTCTCTTCACGATGTATAAACGTTTGGATGAAATTAATATATCCCCGTTTTTCAGAGGTACATACGCAGATTTGTAGAAAAAATGTAGAAAGAGATTGTAGAAGAAAGCTTCAGAAACTCCATAAAGTGCAGTTATTATTGGTTATTGTCAAATTCGAAATGAATTTAAACATGTCCGTCGATTCCTTTGTCCATTTGTCCGTCCGTCTATCTGTGTAATATTTTTTTTTGAAAGTTCTCCCATCCACAAAACTGACATACCGATCTCGAATTTGACGAAAACATGGAAATCTCTGCGAAGCAGCTTGGTATTGAAAGTAGGCCAGATGGGTCAGGTGACACGCCTACACCATCAATTTCTACGTGTATGCTACAAAAGTAGAAAATATCAGCCACGCAGGTTTAACATTATATCATAGGGTGTGAAAATGTAGCGTTTTAGTATTATTTTTAGGCTTTTTTAAGATGAACGTGGCGGGTATAAAATATTCGGTCACAGGCGAATTTGATTTTCCTAGCGTTCTTTATTAGTAAGAAGCTTTTCGATAATTACCGGTACACATTAGGGTCGATGTAGTTGCTATTCGGAACTTGTCGGTGGATTGCTTTGAGAGCCAATAAGAAATCCATCGAACTAATTACGATAGTGGTCGAAGAGCGGACCCATTTTGAAAAGCGTTTGGTCAAATGTAAATAACACGGAACAGGATAATATACAGTAGTATAGTAGTAAGCAGAATTATGCCAGTCAAACAAATAAAATTTGAATGGCTCTCATTGACGTATGTTGTGATGCAAAATTTTGGAACGTAAAAGTAAACGATCCTTTAGTCAGTAGTAGTCGATATCACTCTGACCAAGGAAAATTACTTTATCTGTTCTTCGTAGCGTACCGGTATGTGTTGTAAGCCGCTATCAAACCCAATATACTTTATAGTGCTGGGTATTATTTTTGCCGTCCTCTCAATTGTGTAATCAATGAATTGTGTAAGTAAATCCTTTGACTCATCATTCATTCTATGGAAATGCATTCTAGGCACTAAGGGATTGATAGGCAAATTGCAGTGCCACAGAATATAATTCATGTCTATACTGTGGCTTTTGTCGATAGGAAATAAACCAACACTGACACGCACACGCCAGTGTTTAACAGACACTATAACTGCACCGACAAAAACCGCATCCATAGGCTATTGTAAAGGGTCATTGTTTATACATGCAACACCTGCATCGAATGGGGTGGCCATCGTTTTCTGTTTTCTGTTTTTTTATTTTTTTTTTTTTTTATAAACTTTGTTTGAAAATCAATCTTTATGGTTTTGGCTATGGCTGAGGAAATGTGAAAGTAAAACTTAATTCTTCTTCTCGCATAAATTATGGCAAATCATTTGAAACATGTTGATTTTATTAGAGTTACTGTCGGCCAAATAAATCTTGATTGTTGGTAAATATTCTACATCTGCCTATTGTAACGAGTCATTTCAGTTTTTAGTCATTGTTCTCTTCTCAAGGGATATAAGAGAAAATTTTGTGATTTGTTTAATTATATCGACCATAAGAGGAGGAGGAAGGTAGCGCACGTTCGAGATTACTACAGAGAGGACCTAATCATATTCTTCTCTTCATATTTTTTTTATTCACCTGTCTTTACAAACTTCCATCCATCGTATGGTTGTCGACGTGATCAACGTGCGCGAAAATGAAAAGAAAAACAAAAATTGGCACACATATCCTCGGTTCTCGAACATAATCGTCCGGTTAGAATTTAATGTGCGAATAATCTTTATATTCCTATTCTATTCTACTGACTACTACCTTTAAGTGAATATCTGTAGAACTTTTTACCTTTCGTTGAATTTTCATTTCATTATAAATTAAATTCTAATTTCTGTTGTCCAATGTCCATGATTTAATTTGCAATAAATGCTGAGCCTATGTCAGCAGTTTTATTAGCTTAAGCTAAGTGTAAATAAAGGCAATAAATTTCAATCTTCGTCAGAGTACTTAAAAAATTGTTTTTTAATTAAGTCTTTCTTTGGAAGTTACAAGCGCTTGGTAGCATAAACGAAGATACTAATCTTACAAATTAAAGTGTTTGGATTTCTAGTGCTTGTAATTCTAATAATCGGTCAACATATATAAAACCGCCCATAAACACAATTAATAGCAAAACTTATACTAAAACTTTGAAAGCATTAAATATTTTAAATTATTGTTATCGATAAATCTTCGTTGATTGCAAATATACGTAAGAAAAATGAAAGAAATTCTAATCGATAACACGTTACGCCCACAATTAACAATATAACAAAAACACACAAAAAATAGCGATTAATATCTGTCTGTCTGTATATATATAAATATGTACTCGCTTCACCTAGAAGTTAGTTATGCGAATCTCAATGAGGACGAATCTCGATTTCGAACGTCCCTCTTTTGTACCGTTTACCGATCTCGTACCGAACATAATTTTCAGCCTCTACACATCTTATAAAGCAGATCTATTTGACATTACTATGTGCTTACTAAGTGCAACCTCTTAAAATAAATTTTTATTGGACCTTACGTAAGCTACAGAAGCGAGTTCCACCTTCACTTCCGTCATCAATAAAAAAAGGCATTGTTTGTTGATTAACTCGGATGAATGAATTGCAAATTGATTAACACAAGAAAAGCTCTGTTAAATATTCTACGAAATCCTTATGAACTGATCATCTACATCTACAAACTACAAAGCACAATAAAGCTATTATTGAGCTTAGATTCGATTTTTATAGCAACCATTGGCTCATTGTGCCCATAGCTAAAAGGTTCCATTCGTCTTATCATTATTACCCCATATGTCATAAACGAATAACTTCCTTGTATTTATACAATACTTGGATATAAGTTAAAGCCAACAACAGCGATATATGTCGTATTGATATGAAATTGAAGTGCAAAGTGGCAGCACTTTATAAATAATGATATAAACTAAAAATGAACCCTTTGCCTTACATAGGTATGTATAATTATACGAACACATAACACCGAATTGAGGCCGCCTAAAAGGGTCATCTGAAGGCAATAATACGAAAGTAATACGAAAGCGCAAGCAGTTTCCAAAGGTGGCGCGCCTTCGAAAACTTCTAGCTAAAGATCAGAGCAATGGAGTACGCAGCAAGCGTGTAGCATGGAGCAAGTAACTCAGAAGAAACTGTTCGCTTCCTGCCGCCGACTCATTTTTGTTGTTTGTGCGTATAGTACGCGAGATTAACGGACCATGGGATCTTCTAGCGACTGTAGTCTCGCCCACTACATCTTCAACGTTGAGACGGTGCAGTAAGCCGTCTTAGCGTCCGGGGGTTACGTAAACCACCTGCTGGCTGCTTTTATTCCATATAAGTAGGAAAGCTATTGTTTTACCATTAGCTAGACTTTCTTAGGCTTTTAAGGGACCTGAAGCAATTTCACGGTTGTCTTCATAGCAAAAGCAAGCGGAACAATTCTTCTTTTTTCTCAAAACATTGGAGGACACTTTTGACAACATCATAAGGTAAGTCTACTTAAAAGTAAAGCCCTTCCACATTATATATATATATGTATCACTTTTTCTATGGCAACAATTCGCAAGTTGACCAGTATTGTCGATGGCACAATGGGGGCCAAGCAAGTGACCCCTCTCGTCTTTATTGATATACAAGGAGCTTTTGACAGAGGCTGTTGGAACAACTTTGGCAAACACGAACATTTCAAATCCGATTGTCAAATAAATAATCACAGTGTTAAGCTCTAAGGTCATTGCCGCTGGGTTGGCAAGAACGTTGATGGCTATTAGGGCTATTAGGGCGATTAGAGTTTACCATCAAGGAAGATTTCTCTTTCCCCTAAATCGGAACGTGGTCGTGAGCGACGAACTAATACGAATAAGCTATTTGTGATTGAAAGCGCCGAATTACTTAGATGATCCGCAGATGCTATTCCGACGGTTTTCAATAGCCGCACCGGAATAGTCTCCCATGTACACCTCTCTTGTGTATTATTATAATTAGTATTGGAAATTAAATTCCTTTCCGAACATGAGTTATCATATCTGAGAAGTATAGTGGTATATAAATTTGAAGATTCTCCGTTTGAAATCGCTTACGCGCTTATTTGTGGGAGAACAAATATCACTATTGCGTTTCGTATTCGAAACCTGATGATTTGCTAGCTTTGAAAGACGCATAAAATTAAGTTAATGCTTAGAGTCTAGCTCAAGGGTGTCCCATTGAATTGACTGGATTTACATCAGAGCTTACATTCGCAGAATTTTATTTCTCTACCTAGAAAGGTCCCTATTATTATAATATTTTTAACCTCTTTTACTCCTATGTCGGTTCCTATGTTGACTCCACTAACTGCGTCGTATTCTGATTATTTAAATTTTTTTTTTTTTCTTTTGAGACCACTTTTTATGGCTTTTTTGTAAATTAATTAAGGAGTTAGTGGTAGTAAAAAAAAAAAAAAAAAAAAAAAACTCAAGAGCGCAAACGGATATAAGGTTTTCGCATATTTTGTATACACAGTTTTCCTTTCATCATAATTAAGGTTAAGTTATAATGGTTACAGGTTTATTATTATTGCAATAATTCATGTTTATCAAGAGGAGTTTTCGTTAATATTTGTTTCGTTCATCTCGTTTCGATGTATTTAAATCTGTAGCTATGAACATCGCAGCTCAATGCAGGCTAATAGTAAGTGGGAGTTCTGCTTGAGGGTCATAACAGACGTACATAATAGATCAAGGAGAGAGGTTATGGGTTTTTCCATTAGACGCCTTTAGATAACTTTAGGCGGAGTAGGCGCATCGGAAAGTTGTAAAGTGTCCGTCGTCAAACATGGACCTTGACCAGTCCTAATCTCATCTCATAATCGCGCTTTTCAGACCACTCTCAACGATGTAAGGCTAACTTCGCAGTGAAAATCATTTAAGTCAGTGTTTTTCCCAGAAAACCCAACAGTTCTGCAATGATGGCATACTGGCTTCACTCGAAAGCCGGGAAAAGGTTATCTATCAACTGAAATGGCGCATACTTGCTTTAGTATAATTAATTCATTAGTAGAATATACAAAAAATATGTCAGAAATTAAATGAAACCTTCTATGCCGATCATCGTTATCCACGTGAAAAAGACTAAGAAAAACGAAAAGAACTAAATCTTCATACGCTAAAACATTGCTGATTTTTTCCATTTTTGGAGAATAATTTTGTGGAAATTTGTATCGTGTATGTGCTGTAGCTTATGCGCAACGAGCAAAAGACAGGGAAAGCAAAGGCACTCTCAGTTTTGCTTGTATAGATGTGTGGACGTTGCGTTGTTTGGCGTTTGATCTGTTTGGGCCGGTTTTGAAGCCTTTGGCAAATTTGTAGGCGATATCTTCATTTCTGTAAGATAGACAGACAAACAGACGGACATGTTTAGATGTGTTTCAAATCGATCAAAATTTATATAATTTGTGGATTCTTCTTCTTCTTTCTCCGTTATGTAGGTATTGAAAAAAAAAAAAAAATAAATTTTGGTATACTATGAAATTTGATAGGTGTGGTCAATTTTTCCCATTTTCGTGCAAGCACTACACCCGTCACCCACAGAATATATGTTAAAATTTTTGTAGATTTATCTCCTGTGTTAATGAATAATGAGCAAAAAACCAATTTTTTATTTCTTTTGAAGAACAGAGGTGTTCTCAGTTTACGTGGTACTGTAGGCATGTCCTTCGTCCGACATGACCTATTTTTAGAACCAGCCTGAAAGAACTTCCAGTGTTTGTGCCAAATTTGAAGCCTATAGATTCGTTTGCGCGGAGAGGAGAATGTTTACAGCAGACATTGCACAGATGGACATGCTTAAATCAACTCAGAATTTGATCCTGTTCAAGACGTCTCTATGCCCCTCATCCTTCAGTTATGGGTATCAAAATGGCGTTTCTGGTTTCGTAAACCAATTTCATCAACCCACCAACAAATTTCTAGAATTTGCAAACTTGCCTTTCGATGCGATAATCTTCCCATGATGTTTGTTATTGCTTTTACATACTTATTCGGATATTCTTTATTAACTTGAATAGTTTTGAAATATTTCCAAGTATAAAATATTTAGTAAATATTTAGTAGCATGCTTGTGTATTATCTACACATTCAGTTATTGAGTAGCAAGAGGTCGAAGGCTGCAGCCGAGAGTAATGTTCGAGAGTAATGTCGCCATATTTTGGTTACATTTATGCTATGCTAGTGCTTACACTTGGAGGGACCATTACATGGGGTTACTACTACATTACAAAGGTTACTGAGTAAGCGCGTATTGCTGTAACAAACTGAAAAAAGGCCTTTCATTCAATTTTTAAAAACGGCTTTGGAGAATTGCCGCTTTCGCATACTCATAGCGGATTTTTTCGATTTGTAAGAAAATGTCGAACTTCTTGTCTGCTCTCTTCTCTCCTCAGTAATGCGCGAGCAAAAAAAAGCTACAATTTTAGCAAAAAGCAAATAAGAAAACTTTATATGTGGCTAGTGCCGAATCTTTTATACCCACCACTTTTATTTAAAAAAAACGAAAGCAGATTAAACAATAAAGTTACGCTACTCCATAATATTGGGTAGACGTGGCCGATGTTTTTGTGTTTGTACATATACAATAGGGCCACTCATCAAATCCTATACGTAGAAATTTTGAGCACAGTATATATGTTAGAAAGGTGTTCTTAGGTTATATGTAAGGGGGGACCAGTCTTATGAGGATTTTGGCCCAAATTTGTGGCCCTTGCAATTTACATTCTGATTAAGAATATTTATACTTTATCGGGTCGATTCTCTAAAGCTTCTTCCCAGGCGTTGCGAACATTTCAACATAGTCAACTTGCCGCCATTCTTTCATGGCGAAAATGAAAAAGCCGTTTTCAATGTAAGACAGACTTGGGTAATAAAAAGGGGAGGTCGGTCGGTCGGTCGATGAGTCGTAAATTGGTATTATGTCTGCATATTTTATATTTAGTTTGTTTGCAGGTTTAGAGCGGCTATTGACACACTGTGAAGTTGTGTAAGTTGGTAGGTGGCCATGTAAGCCATGTGCAATCATCGTGCGATGGTATGTTCGGATGCTTGTTTTATTTGTAATATGCAAAAATTGCGTAAAGTTAAATTAGTTTTAAAATTTTAAAAATGTAGAATAAAAATATCGATTGCCTTTATTTCATAAGAATCTTGGCCGAACTATTACCACGCCTTTTAGTATAATGTACCTTCGTTCTAAAACCTACGGTTATGTAAATAAAATATTTCAGTAAAAGCCATGTAGGTATGTATAATGTTATATATGATCGAAGGAACAATAATTTTTTTTTTGGGTTGAATAAAAGACAAAAATTACTCGTTAAGTGCTAAATATTCGGCTTAAAGTAATATCTCTCCCTCTTGCTTATTATAGTCGTATACATAAAGTATGGCAAAAGGTTCATGTTGGTGCATAAGGGTATAATAAACTATGATTTAAATAAACTGCTGTCAAAATGGTTTAAAATCACATTTGAAAATGATTTAAGAAAATTTATTATGCACAAGTAAAAGAGATATTAATGGAGAACATATATAAAAAGGGATTATTTTTTTTTTTTTTTTTGGTAAAGAAATGGCTTCGATTCATGTGCACGTAAAGTGTGTAAGTGGAACAGCAAATAACTTAAAAGGAATAAATATTAATTTTGTGATTAATTCCGAAGTGAATGAAATTACAAATCAGCACATTTTCTAACAGGCTGAATAATTAACACCTGATTAAAGGAAGACTCGCAAATGCAAAACAAGCTCGAACGTCTAACATCTAACATTTAACATCTAACATAAGCCAATGAATGCGCACACGTGCTTGAATATAAATTCTTCGTAGTTCGATCTACTGAAAGTGAAATATTTTGATATTACGTAGCAACGGTTAAGTTGTTGTTCATCCACCAATAACAACAACCTTATTGCCCACGCCGACAGCCATTAACATCTTTAAATCCAACAATACATGTGCACGTATACATGTTAAACAAGGATACGTATTTGGATGTGTTCATTTGAAGAGTGTGTGTAACGGCATGTTTGTGTTGTGCATATAAATAAGAAATTAATGTTGCATGATAACGGCAACGATAATAATGATGATACCGATGTTGTTGATGACGATGATGACGATGATGACGATGATGATGATGATGATGGTGACGGTGATGTTGTCGATATCATTAATGTATTCAAAAGGATAAATATGTTGGTGTTTTTTTTTTTTTTTTTTGTTTTTTATCCGTGTGCGAGAAATTTACCTCTAATGACTTTTATAAGCCAAGGCATCCAAGTTAATAAATTCGATGAAAAATGAAAGACAGCATTACGAACTCTTTAAAAGCACGTGCACTTCTAAACATATGTGTTACGAATCCTTCGTTACACATTATATATGTACATAAGAGAAGAAATTCTATATGCGCTACTTTCAAACTTTTGCGTATTTTTGTTTATTTTTCTTTAATTGTAAGAAATTACATATCACTTAGACCGCGACAAAGCGTAGCATATTATGTAAGTATACGCATATATGTTAGTCTTTCCTATCTTCGCTCAGTGCTTATCTGAAATGGAAAATGTCAAAAAATAAATGTACAAAGAGAATAAGATCGTGTCTACCTTATATAGAGAAGAACAGTAAATATTTTGCACGCAACGCCTAGACGTAAAACTTCTACTTTTTCGATTTCTGCTAATTAGAAAATAAACGAATCAACGCGTGTATAAGTGTCTTCGATTTTAATGAAAATTATTTTAATGAAAACTAGTGAAAGTAGAAAGAAGATTCGAACTCTCTCCGTGGACATAGTCTCTTTGAAGAGCAATGCAATCAGTCCAGCACTGGTGTAACATTTCGAAGCTTTTTTTATTGAACGATCAAGAACTTGAAAGCATTCTTCCCTTTCTACGATGACCTCATTCTTTGATCTAAATATTTTTCACTGAAGCATTCATTTGAGATTCACTATATGCTTGTGTTGCTAAGAGTCAGTTCTTGAGGGCAGCGATTCGAACTTCAATTTTGCCATTGTGACCTTCGACATGTGATCACATTCAGTATTTGCCCCACTCTGAGTCAATGCGGTGCTCATTTGGAAAGCAGTTTTCTGACGTTAAAATTTTCCACACTGCCTTTTGACGGCGTAATTTAAACGTCCTTCGGTTTTTTTCTGATATTCGTCACGTTACGTCGTTGAGCGATGGCCTAAGGTAAACGCACACAAATTGTGGTTTTCGATTTTAATTCAAGACATTTCGAAACATAGCCGAAGAAATTATTTGCGTAGACATCCAAGTCCTGTGCACAGTTAATTTTTTATAGGGGCTGGCTCTGCAGCAAAGCGAAAAATGTGTTGCAAAACGGGACATTTTACCGCAACTTCCGCGTCAATATTAAGTTGTGCGTGAAACCAGGTAATAGCGCTTCACACAACAATGAATGGCGACATCGTAACACTATCTCCCAACCGGTATCATTATTTCACGAACGGCCTCCAACCCTGTTAGGTCTTTGAAAGTCGTTGGTAATTGCCTATGCATATGTATATATTCATGTGTGCGGTTAGGGGCAAAACCTTTAAATTGATTTCTAGTATAATTTGTAAGTTGTTCGTAAAACCGTTTGAAAATTTTAATGCCCATATCTGAGAACGGTAAGGCCGCTACTTTTTGAAGTTGTTACCGATAAGTTTTTACGTAAATAATGCCGTCATTTAAATTCTACCTTTGCAGACTTCGCTCAGAGTTCTACTTAGCAGTTAGCGGCTTCTAAAATTTCAAAGCACATTTTTTAAATATTTTTTGAAATTTATGATCGCTTCAATCATGTATCAATTTCTCATTTTATCGAACGTATTCATAAATTTCTTACCATTCCAAACATGTGTAAGAGCAAATTAAATAAGAAAATTGCTGCCACACAGCAGCTCTTTAATGAGGATAAATGCAAAAATCTCACTTTTAATTAAAATTCCGAAAACGATCATTGCCTCTCCGTCTTTTTTGATGTCTTTCTCTTTTCTCCCTCTCTTCTTATCTAACTCCCTCTTTCCTTTGTCTTTCTTTATTTCTCTACCTCTATCTCCCTCTTCCGTTTTGATCTAAAATAATAAATTAAAATAAAGAAAAAAAAGTAAATATATTAACACAGTCCCCGGTCTTTAGACAACTAACACGAACCGCATTATTCATCAATTTAATTTTCAGACACATCACAAGTAAACCGATAAAATGCTAAAACACGAAACTCGTATGTCAAAGTCAAATGAACCGCTTAACAGCAATACACAAAAGTCTTACTGCCGATGGTGCTGTTGTCGTTGTCGTTGCTGTTGCTATTGCTGTCGCTGTCGCTGTTGCTGTTGCTGTTGCTGTTGCTGTTGCTGTTGCTTAGCCAGACAACCACAGAAATGTAAACAAATAATACCAGAAGTGCAAATTCTATTCCGTCCAGATAAGTCGAAAAGACTGTAACGCGCAAACATGCGGCATGCGGCATGCGGCATGCGGCATGCATTAGTTGTGCGCTTGTGTGTTTCCGTACTGATGCGATCCTGAAAATAAGAAACACATGCTACCTCAAAAACTTCTGCTGCCCATTACTACCGGTCAAACCTGATGACTCTAATAAAACCATGATGACGATGACGTTGTCGACCGACCATGACGACAATGATGATCATCATTGGCGCTTTTAGTGTTTTGGTAGACGTGAGACATACAGCAACTTCAACACAAGTCTGTGGTCGCTTGACTTTCGTAATAACGATATTTTCATGGTCCGGATATGCTCGTTCACTTACTCAGCAATTTCGTACGGTTAAACTGGTTTCTTTCGCTTTTGATAGTTTTCTTCCTCCACGTCCTTTTGGTGGCCTATTCTTTCAGTTTTTCTCTTTTCTTGTTGCAATCTTAACGTGAAAACCGTTTCACCGTTTTACCTAATTGTAAAAGTGTACTCATACACACACACACACACATACACACATACACACATCGACGCAAATGAATAAATGCACCGATACAGATAAATAAGTATAATAGATACAAGCTCCGTAAGCTTCACGTTGCCAGTAGTAGTTAATCTTATCAGCTTGGAAAATATGCTTGTAGTCTTAAAATATTTAAAATTAGTCGGTAATGACAGTGACAAGCGGTTGATGATGCATTTGAATTAAGCCAAAAAGGGATTATGTGCTGAAATGTTAGTTCTAAACTAGAGGATATGAAATCGTCTGTCTCTCTGTCTCTCCAGAACGATTGAAATGACAACAATAAAACTGAAAACCTTAACGAAGATACTCTTCATTGTGCAACAGGAGGCAACGGTGCCAAATAAAAATATTTCCAAGAACACGAAGAGAACTGGTTCAGAAATGTACAATTGAGCGAGCGTAAGGAAAAATTGTGAAAAGAAATTTCCCTCTGTCTGTAAGTAAAATTTGAAGGCAAATTTTACGATATGCTCTCCAAACGGAACGTCCCTCATATGTGTTTACCACGTATTTCATTTAAAATAGCCCAAGAAGTTTTAATGGACATTGCCGATCTTCACATGAAGGTAGCGTTTGAAGGGTTTTTTTTTGAGTCGATCTTGTCGTGGTTTTTTCTTCGATATATGATATCAGACGCTAAGCTGTATGTAAACCTTGCTGGTAGCAGGATAACCACAAAAAAGCCAAGGCGATCTGTCGAAAGAGATTTCCTTTTTCTAAATTCGAAGGCCATATACAGAGCTTCAGGCTAGAAAGACGAGGCAGCAAGGTTTGAGACCATGGTTGGCCTCTATTGCCAACTTGGTCGTTGGAAAACCTATAGCAGGATTTGTCTTATCAAAGCTTTTCTAGTGCCAAAGTCGTCAGTTCGCCCCCAGGGTGGGTGAATTTTACTAGATGGCTAGCTGAGGAGTTGCCGTGCAGCCAATTGCTTGACACAAAGCTGCCTAACATTGTATTCCCGATCTCCAATCCGATGAGAATGTTGTTTATATAATTGTTCGGGAGTTTTGAGGGTTAAGATCTTCTATATACATGTAGAGAATTATAGTCTGCTATGACCGACTCACGAAAAACGAGCAAGCTAAATTTGCATACTCTATAATATTGGTTAGACGTGGCCGATCTTTTCTGTTTTTCTAGAATAACTTGGAAATCTTTATCATTTACATCCATTACCATTCAGAAAGCGAAATTGTTCGCAGTTTTTGTTGGACCTTAAGCGTGTTTTTTGCTCGCACAGATATCGTACAAAAGGACAGACGGACATGCTTACATCGATTCGAGAGTTTGATGCCGATCAAGAATATATATTCTTTATGGATTCTCTGAAGCTTCCTTCTGGGTCTTGCGAAAGTTTTCACATATGAATACACTCGAAACTTTGGTGGTGGATATGAAAAGAGCGCTACGGTAACAGCGATGACTGTTGTAGTATAAGCAACTAAAACAAATCACATCAAAAATTGAATTGAATTTAACCAAGATGCTATGCTATCACTTTGGTGGTGCTGCTCATCAGGACAACGGAAGCTTTTCAAAATTTTCATGATACGTAAGATCTTATTCCAATTTCCATAGTCTTCTCGTTTTAGGCTCCTCTTTATAATGCTTATTTCGCTTTGATGACATCATATCGGATCCAGACTTTGACGACCAGAGTTTCCAAACCGCCTTTCGCTCTGTAAGTAGCTTTAACAGCTGCTTTCTCCGCATGCCACCTATCTTGACAATTGCTTTAAGATACGGTATTTATTACCTAACTAACGCTTTAAGAATTCTAGAAACAGTTCGAGTTGAACTTGGAGTAATGATTACAGCCATTCCAAAGAACAAGGTATTGCAAGTTCCCGAGATTGCTATCATCTCCAACTTAGGTGAATCGCGATTTACGGTTTCTTAAGAAGTTAAGAAGTATGGCGTCTTTCGATGAAACTGCGCGAAAAGACACAAAGGAATCATGAATTTCATTTCCTTATTGCGGGTGTGTGCGCTTATCAAAGCCTGGCATCCTTCGTATAATTGCATCCATTTGCACTTTTGTAAATCTCTCTTCTAAGTGCAGTTTGGCCCGGGGGAAGTTAGAGCTGCTTCAACTGAACGATAGAACTTTCGCTACGAATACTTTATATGTATGTTTTTTTTCATCCTTCTATTCTAATAGGTATGTAAATGAAAAATTTACTGTTTTCTTAAACGGGCATTACTATTAATATATCGGGAGTTTTCGCAATGCAAGCAAATACAAGTTGTTGTAATAATAATAAGAAAAATTATTGCCGTGAAGTTATACTATCTACCGGTTTGCAGAGAATATTTCCAACAGTACAAAATTATTACATCTCCATATATATAAGACTATCAATGGCACTAACAACATAATGACGATAAGAAATCTTTGCATAACTTTAATGATTAAGTCATTAAATCTGATTGAAATTCATAGCATTATAATAAGAAAAAAAATAATAAAAGAATAATCACATATTTTTCAGTTATATAGAGCAATCGAAGCGTTCGCTTTTAAAGCCTAAATGTGTTGGGAGTTGGGAGTTGGGAGTTGGGAGTATGTTGAACGAAGGCATTGAATGAAGTTGTCTTTCTACTCTTCGGCGGCTGCAGTGGTAATTATAGAACGCTAAAATAGGTTTTTATTGCAGTTGGCGAAGGAAGGAAAAAACCTCTTAATTTGTATCGACGCTTTCTTTCTTATCTTTACGCTAATAATTAGACAAGAGAACGAACGCTCTTTGCCTAACATATACGCAATCATGGCAGATGCCTCTAACCATACTGAGAAATTATGCAGTCAAATGTTTGTCTGCGATTTGTATTTTAAGCTTAAATGCCCGCTCGCCCACTTCACCCTCTTTTCAATAAGCTCTTTCTCCCTCTCAATCTCACTCTTTCTCTCTCTGTCGGTCATTCAGTGACTCAATCTTTCCTTCTTAGTCTCTCATTTTCTCGCAATCCCTCTTCTACTACTATCTCTAGTAGCGCATAGTTCTAGAGCTAGAGAGCAAGTACATGAATGCTCCCAAAGAAGACTCATTGGCAAGAAATGGTGTGAAGATATTTATGTTCGCTTCCTTATTATGAGTATATGCCCAACAATAACAACAAAAGCAATTGCTAACAGGCACATCATGTAAGACTTAATAGAGACATTAAGTGCCTAACAACAACGAACAAGCATTGGTCATATACTGACTGGCGAAATGGCAAACATTGGCGAAACATGAAAATCTATAAATGTATGTAAAGATCGTTGATTGTGTATTAAAAGAAATTGAAAATGCCAAAAGAGGGTGGAAAAGTGGAAGCAGTAAATATCATTAAAATATGGTATCAAAGATATATCATTAAAATAAAAGTCGAAGAAGAAGAAGAAGAAGAATAAGAATAAGAAGAAGAAGAAGAAGAAATATCATTAAAATGTAATATAAAGTACACATAGCTTATGAAAACCAAAGTTAGCTCTGATTTTAGTTCCATACACCAAAGCCTTTTAAACCATCTACGCTCGCACGTATCTATCGTAAATTCAATTGTAAAATAACGTAAGCACCTCTCGAAACCCACTGACTGATTTTAGATAAAATATAGACAATCATCCAATCATGCCAATTATTAAAAAGATTCACTACTCAAGAACTTAAGCGAGATGCATGAAGCAACGAGCATCGAGGATTAATATTAAGAAACAATCAATTCACATATAGAAGGAAAGTGAAAATGCAACAAAGTTAAGGAAAAACAAGTTAATGCTAACCAAGACTATGGACTATAGGTACGTCGAAGTTAGTACGGTGAAGTAAAATCAAGCGACTAGTTGAACAAGGGAGGGCAAATCAAGGCAAGGGAAGCAATTAAGGCAACATGCGTAGACTCTAACGTCTAAAAGACTAAATTTCTTATTTGTCAGAAATCCGAAGTCTTACAATAGAAACGAACCCTGGTATGTCATTGAAATTAACGATGAATCGTAGTTGACGATTCTTACAGGATCGGCTGTGGGCAAACAACTTTCTGTTCGCCTAAGCGTATAAGTAATGATCAACTATATTGTCTCGTTCCAATTATACGAACACGAATGACATTAAAACATATGGTGGTGGTGGTGGCAGCGTAAGAAATCATTAAAAATCGGAATCATTTTAGGATTGAATATGCAGGTGGAATAGTAGTGCTGGGTAATAGTTTTTCGAAAATGTCTTTACAAGATCAAAAGTTGCAGACGAAAACAAAAGAAGCTGATCGCGTTTTCCCGATAGCTTTTCTCAATTTCTTTGACATTGTGGGAATACCTATTACATAAGCAAACCGCACCGAGTTTTCCACCTCGGGTTCTTCTGATCGATTAATCTTCATAACCTTTTATAAGCTCTTTTTTAAAGCTCAAGAGTTCAAAAAGGTGCAATTTTCCTGTGCGGCGTTTTCAGCGTTAATTCTCCCACCCGCCGAGTTTTCTAATGAATTTTTTTAACCTTTTCGTTAATCACAAGCTGCGTAAGACGTTTTTATTTTATGACCTTGCAGATAAAGCATCGCGAATCTCTGTTTGTTCACTTTCCAAACATATTGGGAAATTTTATTATCAACGATCTCCTCATGCATTTCGTTATAAACTTTTATTCAATTTGAACTTCTGACCGGGAAACTTTCAATCAATATTTCGGGAACTGCCAAAAGACTAATCTTAAGATGATGGCAATGAATTTTAAAAGAAATGTCCCAATAGCCACAAACGCCACAAGGAAAATCAAATGCGAACCTGCCGATATTTGCGGAGCTTCCGACCGTCCAACTTCGCTGGAGTTTTGCATACACCTTTAGTTACAATGACAATCCCATGCGGTAAATTTACATTTCTTGCCGCTGCATCCTGACGGATTACGTTTCTTTTAACAACCCCTTTAACGTGGATACTCTAAATGAAAGCTCGCGGACGACAGAACGCCGAGGATTTTAGTTAGCAGCACAATCGCCTGGATGTGAAATAAGAACGATTGAGGACTAGGGCCGCGGATTGCTATGGATTCTATATACGAACGTATAAACGAAATTATAAAAAAAAATAATTTCTTTAATAAGCTTTTATTTAAGCGAACTAAAAAATGAAAAGTAGGTTTCATCCCATTCACTTTTATCGGACTATTCGCAAAAGCTATATCTTACACAGTGCCCCTAACTCTACATATGTATATATATGCATACATATATATATATAAGCGTCGCTCCCACTCACTTTTATGGGACCGTTCACAAGAGCTAAGAGCGTTTATAAACATCCAATCCTTTATACAGCGCCCCAACCTCTGCGTATGTATATTAGTTATATATATATATATATAGGCGTCCCTCGTGTAACGCGGTGCTTGTCAACCGTGGTTTCAATATAACACGGTAAAAAATTTCCGAATATTGTAACATTTCTATTATATTGTATTGGATTCTTTTCAATTGTTTTTCAAGTGCTTTTACGTTATCGTTAATAAGAAAATTTTCAATGAACTTTGAGAAAAAAAATAGATTAACTGCAATTTTTGATAAAACTTAATTTTGTGATTGTCATCATTATTTTTTGAATTTATTTTTATTTGTTGAAATTCTTATTATTATTAATTTAGCCAAAGAAATAAATTGTTAGCCTAAGGTCTAAAGCTCTAACATCTCAGACTATCGGTCTTAACCGACTTTTTCTTTTTTTCATCTATGCATATTATTTAGAACGAAATTTTACGCTCTCATAAAATCGTACATCTTTAGACTTTATTTCGAAATAGCACGGCGCAGATTGCCTTAATTTATATTATTTCAAAATCTCATATAATTTCGATATAATATAAAAAACAAAGTTCGATACAAGGGAGAACTGTGTATATGTGCATTCGTCGACTTTCATTGTTATTTGTGCTTCATTGAACTCCTGAAAAAAAAAAAAATTCTATTTTCAAATGGCCGTTCACCGGGCGGACCATTAATAGATTCGCAAGGAAATTTAAGAAGGAAGTTGTTGTAGCTTAGGCAAAACAATTTTTTTTTAGTGATTTAATAGATGCTTTGAACCCAGTATCCTCTTGGGGAAAAAAATTGATTACCTGTGAAAAACTATATCTATGAAAATTTCGAGCTTCTTCCGAAGCGCTGTCAGGCTATTTGTGTCAAATGAATTACTGCTTTTAAGTTAGGGTCTAATGTTTTACTAAGCACACAATCGGCATTATTTCCTTCTCTTCATCGTTTCTTCGTTTTCTTCTTAGCAGTGCTTGCCTCTTATCTTTCCAATAATAAATCGTGGCAAATGAAAAAAAAAAGAAAATGTTGAAAATTCATTACATAATTTACTGTGTTATGGCGGCAGTTAATGGCTACGAGATGCCATATAAACGAGGCAATAATGTGATTATAGCCCAAACAAAACCAACAAATATAACAAATGCTGTCAAATATTTTAAACAATTTTCTATCGCTATCTCTTTTTCTCGTAGTTGCTGGAGTTATATGAAGAAATTTTTATTTATAAATAAATCTCTAATATGCAATAATGAAATTTTCTCTAGCTCCAAACTAATTTCAATACGGCTGTCTGTATGACTGTGTATGTGCGTGTGCTCATGTTGCATAAGATAGGAAGAAGAGTCTCTTTCACATTATCAAACAAGGCTAACAAGCGTCTTTTCTCCTTTTCTTCATTTATTTACAATTTTTTTCCCTCTCATTTTATTGATGGGCCTGTTGGATTTTTAAGATTTTGACATGCAAATAAAATTGATTTAAAATTGAAAAATAGTATCCGGGACGGGACTCTGTTAAAAGCAAAAACAAACACATGTAGACGTTCTTCCTTATATCACATACGTACATGCATGACGTATAGTCACTAGCAGGAAGAAAAAATAGGCAGAGAGAATAGAAAACGTATTCTTCTCGTTTTCTATGCCCAACTAACGCTATTTATAACCGTATGTATTATGTCTGCGTCGATACTCACTTGTCATGCTTGTGTGTGCGTGTATGCGTATATGTAAACGTGTCATTTTCTCAGATGACTGCATCTCTCTATAGTAAGTGTCAATTTGAATGAAAATCAACTTGTTGCCTTTGGGGGCCTGCAATCAATGGCATAGCATAGCATAGCATAGCATTTCTTCATCGTATCCGCATAATTTTAAGCAGCAAGCTGTCTTCTTTAGTTGCATACATTTAGAATATGTTAATACGCTTTGTGCGTATGAAAGCGAGTACAATTTTTCACTTAAATCTTATGCACCCCTTCTTTCTAAATAATTGATTAAATACGACGTTCGAATTGAAACATCAACAAGCATCAGAAAGCAAAGGACATCCAAAAAGATAATCCATTAGAAACTAACAATTGAACAATTGAACAATTGAACAATTGAAGATACTAGCTATGAGCATATATTTCCAGTGTACCATACGTACGTTTCTAATGATATATGAAAAACTTTACCTTGCTATGGAAATCTGCTCGCCTATCGGTTATTTGTAAGCGATTACTTAGGCGTTTGGTTTTCAGAAAATATAAAAAGCAAGTAACTAACATACGTGGAGTTAGTTCAACTGGAGTACATTTTAGACTTAGTTAAAGGGTATCTAAGATTCTTCCTATAAAAACATTTTTCTTTTAACTCTGTGTTCACACACTCTCACTGGACTTCCTAAAGTATGCATTCATTTATAAGCATTGCAATAATAAAAACGTCATTGCGAGAGTTTGTAATGCGATGCAATTTTGAATCTAATTCGATTAAATTCGATTTAATTATCCTCTCGGCTATATTTACTTGCTTCAGTTATATTCTTCTATAAATTAATCGAGTCAACATTTTTTGTTTTTTTTTTTTTTTTTTTTGTAGATTTGAATATTCACTATATTGAATATAAGAAAATTATATTCAATTGTGACCGAATATTTTATACTCATCAACGGTGTTACGTGGAGCTGTTTTTTTTTTTTTTTTACTTAGGGTAGAAGTAATAATTTATATCGTGTATCTGTTATTGTTTATGAGTTACAGGCAAAAAATCCGAAAAGCAAAAGTGTTCTCAGCTTTCGAACGCTGCGAACGAACCGACGGACGCATTTAGTTGCATTCCGAATTTCCGAGTTTTTAAGGGTTGGTTCTGGCTGTGGGTATGCCTGGTCGATTTTTTTAATTTTTGTTCAAGTACTATAACAAATTTTTGTAGGTTTATCTGTTGTAATTGTAAATGATGAGCAAAAAAGCGTGTTTTTTTTTTAAATTTTGGAAAGCAGATAGGTTCTCAATTTATATGATACTATAGGCATTTCCTTTGGCCAATTTGGACCATTTGCAATATCAGCCAGCGCGCAAGAACTCTCAATGTTTTTGCCAAGTTTGACGACGATAGCTTAATTTTTGCGGCCAATGGTATGTTTGCAATAGACGTCACAGAGGCAGACATGGGTAAATCGATTCAGAATTTGATACTGATCTGAAGCGAGTGGGTGTACAAATGTTTTGACAAAATAACTGCACACCCGAGTACAAAAAGACAATTGCGGGCGTAGATGACGTTTTAAATGGTTCAAGAAGCCAATTTTCTGAATGTAGTCGTGGAGATGTATTGCAGATATTTTGAGGGCACTTGGTAAACAACAAAGAAAATCGATGATTAAAAGCATCTTAAGCACAATTCAGCCACGTCCATGAAGATGCTTATAACAATTAAATCAATTGTACAGGCAAGCGATGCAGATTAAAGCAAAAAAAAAACATCGCGCAAAATTGAAACTTGAAAATTTAATTACGTTTCTCTCGCAGCAGTGTTGGTTAAGCCTTAAAATACCAAATATAACTTTGCAACAAAAATTTGTAGTAAGCATGTTGTTCATTAAATACTTGGCAATCCGCCCATTACTATTAATACAACTCTGACTGCCTTATTTTATGTACAATCTACCTAAGGTATCCATCCCATTGTCCATGCAAGGAGGAGAAGGGCAAGACGTGTATTTCTGTGTAGTTTACATTAAGAAATGATTAACTTTGTAAATTATCGTAGGCAATGAACTCGACACTCGGAACTTTCATTAAATGTCTACGCTTACTGCCGCCTCATTAATTGCTGCATTGAAGTGTTCTTATTGCCTTTTGTAGTTGCTGTCGCAACAACTCGATACAATTTGTTTTTTTTTCTATCAACTGAAAACTGATTTAAAATTGGTTTAGAAAGCATGGGCCGATTCTTACTAGATCCCAAGGCATATGATTAGAAAGTTTTTTGCATGGTTTGGACTAGGCGCGAAATAGTGATTAACAGAGATTATAAAATGCAGTAACAGAGGCGAAGCAGAAAAACGAATTGTTTAGCGAGAGCTGTCAAAAAACATGTTATGTCCTTTCAAACTGACTTTTACTTCGAAAGCGAATATGGATAAAGCTTTTAATTATTTTTTGATATAAATTTCGAAAAACAAGCAAATTTTAATAGCCCGCTGTACTCCGTTGTCCGAACTAAACGGTTACCGTTGAACAAATCAAGACATTATCGTAATTGACTTATCGTGATTGTATTCGAATTGAGGCTTTTTCCTTCAAATACCAAATCATAGCTGAACTCATTTGCCATATCAAGGAGATGAAGGGGCTTGATAATGTTGAATACAAACAAAGTAACAAACGAGCGTGAAAACAGAAAAATTGCCAGTTTTTAGTAACTTTTTGACATTCGAGTTGACGAGAATATAAAATTTGGAATTTCTTCCTCAAGACAAGTGAATTGTAATGTGTGTTAATGATCACAGATCACAGATAAATATCATATCATATATCATTCTTTCTTACCCACAAAAGAGGTTTTTGACAAAATGATATTTTGGTTTCTAGTTCTATGCTGCTCTGTCTGTCTTTTTTATTGCATCTTACATAAACGTATATCTATGTATAAAAGATATTATATTAATAGATTAATACATAATATATATATATATATACATATATTATTTTATAACATTACATAACAACTTTATTTTAATTTTCAAATATTTATTTTTATTAAATAATAATTTATTGCGTAATTGATAAACTTGTCTTCCCCTAAGTGAAATAAATTGATTAACAACAACAACGGCAAATGAAATACACTAACAACAACCCATCAACATGTTAGTCAAGCGTCTATTTAAAACAATTAATATGATGTTTGGATGTTTGACTACTTAAATAGCGCAGACATTAGCAACATTGTACACGGACACAGTACAGTTGTTAGGCAACTTCCTTAACTGGCTCTTGAGCTTTTCACGCAAGAAGAAAAAAAAAAGAACCCATTGAGAATATCTAACGAAAGCATCTTTATCGCTTACAGTATGTGTGTGCATTTGTGCGTATATTGTTCTTTGGGCTTTTGTGCGGTTACGTTCATATTTTGTCTCCCTCTAATATCCTGTTGGTTGGCGTATATACACTAAACTATAAAAAACAGTTTTATATATGGACGACTCTGAATAATTTTATGTGATGATGAAACATTTTAATTATGAACATATTCTAAAACTGTATAACTGCAAGATTGAGTTACTTTCTTCCACTCTATTTTCCCCTCTCTCTCTCTCGGTCACTCTCTTTTTCCACTCTCGCATTCTCTCTCACTCTCTTACGCCATCTTTTTTTCTCTCAAGCTATTTCCATTATTTTTCCCATATTATTGGCATTATAGGCCAAGACACGATGTGCTGCATGCTGAAATTGCGTGATCGCAAAAATTTATGCTTGGCGTACTCTACATCAAGAATATTTGCTTATGCTGCGCACATAAATCATATTTATATATAATTAAGTCAATTGACTCGATGATAGGCGACTTCTGGCTATTTAAGACAAAATATGCAAAACTTTAGTCAAAAATTTTGTACCCAATTCGCACCGACGTTTACGAGCATTTCAGTAACGAAACAGTGCACTTACACGAGATATATACGCATGGAAAATATCTATTACTTTATTCATTCCACCGTTATACGTAAATTTTTAGAATTCATTAATTGGCCAGTGGAAACACAATATTTTATACAAAAAAATGAAACTTAATCTGAATTATGAATGTAAGTAAGATCGTGTTTGCCGCTCAAAATAACTTCGTTTCGTAGGTTTACTTTTAAATCAGTTTTACGGGAACTTGAAGTGTGTATATATATATAGGTTTCATAGAACTCTTCTTAAGAATCTTTTTGGTTTTCAAGAGCGTAGTAATTTTTATCGGGGAACCCAAAACATTCGAAATGAAACTGCTCTCAAGAAGTTCTCTTGGTCCTCTCCTTTTAGTTCCTTTCTTTTCTTCTTTTTGCTTTGGTTTGTTCTGCTTTGCTTTGTCGCGTATACTTCCTTTATTTTTCTTTTGCTCTTCTTCTCTTTGCTTTTCTTTTATTCTTCTTTCTTCTTATTTCTTCTCTTTCATTTCCTTTCGACTTCTTTTCTTTGAGTTTTCCTTAACCTTTTTTATTCTTTTCATTCTTTTTTTCTATTTTCTACACTAATGTTGATTTCATATTTTATTACATTAACAATTTCCTCAACCTTAAGCAGATATGCATAAAAACACACACACATACACACACACACACACACACATACGCATAAAAGTCATAAACATGAAGAAGAGAATTTCGATATCTATGCTTTGGCATAATTTTTAAACATATGTTAAACATGCTGTTAAAGTTAAAAAGCGAAAAGAACAACAACTAAGAATTTCTACCGCAAGCTGAGACAGCAAAAACACTTTGTGAATTGAAAGAGAAAAAGGAAAAGCATTATGTAAAATGCCTGTGCAAATAAAATGATGTTTAAGTATACGTTGGGTGAGCAACATGACATGCATTTAGAAAGGCTTTAACAATAAACGCAACGCGCACATATACAGAGGCACAATAAAAAAAGCTAAACACCAAGAATGACTTTAAAAAGCAATAGTTTTAAGCCTTTGCCTTTTACCCGCCACTGTATTCTCTCCTTCTCCCTCTCCCTCTCCCCCTCTCCCTCTCTCTTCCACTCCCTCACTCTCTCACTCTTCCCCCTTGCGTTTTCTAATAAAACGTTGAAGACGTTCTAAATGCATTTGTAGTCATGCATGTGTGCGTAGAAATAGAAACGACAACAATGAAAAATAGAAAATGAAAAGTAAAAAAAGAAGACAAATTTCGTTAAGTTAACTGAAAAGGTGGGTAAGAAAATTTTATACATATATATATATATATATATATATATATATATACTAACAACAACTATCGAAGTCAATGATTTTGTGACTGTTTACCTCGCAAAGCTTTATAATGGAAAATATAATGTGCTTTTGTTAGCATTCATTTTTTTTTTTTTTTGTTCTATATATGTGCGTGTGTATTATCTACAGTTTCTTCAGTGGTCAGGCAGCAGGCAGCAGGCAGCAGGCAGCAAGCAGCAGCCAGTTCCTTTGAGAACTTGAGTTTCCTGGCTTGTAGGCAGACACGGTCAGAGCTGATGATTGGCAGTTAAACTGCGATTACATTTAAACAACTTTTTTTACGCAATTAAGTTGCCAACAAGTTTAAAATTATGCAATTATGGTCTTTGAGAAATTGCTGCTAAATTGCACATAAACACACACAAGGATACACGCGTAAACTCACACACACACACACACACATCTAATAAATATATATATATATATATATATATATATATATATATATATACATCTATATACTATATATATATGTAGATGACACACAAACACACATCTACAAATAAACAGCAATTCATTCATATATGTCTTCGATATTGCTTTGCGCACTGCTCACTATCATTATCCGGAAGGTTGTTTAAGAATAACTCCAACAACAGCAACAACAATCATGGATAATGATTATTTAGCAAAAACGACATACTCATACGTATGTATATAGTATATATTTTTATACATAAAATGTTGCATCGTTTAATTTAAATCGAAAGTTAAACAGCAAAAGGAAGTGTTCTTGTTTTTGTTTATTACCATAAAAAAAGAAAAAAAATAATAAAATAATAATAAAACAAAATTCAGTTTTTTTTTTTTCCTTCTTAAGTTAAATGTAGTAATGAAAGTAATCTATCTTTACCCACGCATATACACATGAACGCACGCATATATATATATATATATATATACATATATATATATATGTATATACGTCCATCGGTTTAACTCATTGCTCGGTAGGGAAGCTGATTACTTCTTTCGCATATTACACTGCACAACCACACTAAGTCCATGCATAAGTTGGAGGGTGTTTTGATACATATGTTTAAGCAGCCAACGAGCGCAGTGTGTCCGTTCAACATGTTAAATTGTCTAATTAACATGTTTTGAAATCTGTTATTAAAAATTGTTTATAACAAACATTAATGACGGTTTATGTGGTCATCAATGAGTATATCTGCATATCTACGTGTGTATCTATGTTTCTTGATTTGCTTTTGCGTTTGTGTGTGTGTGTCTATATGTGATTATTTTTTAAGGATGGAGAAACTATTAAAAGCTTTAAGTCAGTGCGGAATTTACAGCTCGCTAAAAACTCCTCAAATGTCTAAACGTAGACTCTTAACTCTTCGTAAAAATCGCGTTAGAGTGCAGATTTTTTCACGGCGCAGCATTGACGTTATCAAATTACCCCAAGTCACTTTCTCTCTTTGTGGTTGATTTAAAATCGCCGTCTCCGTCGCCAATCTTGCGCTCTCAAGCATGTCGGGAAGATTAACTTTGCTCAGGTAACATAATGCATTGTCACGCCCAAACGAATTCGAGTAGTGCTGGGAACAGTCATCAGTGCATCTTAAAATTAGCGTAAACTAAAACTCAACTACTAGTTACGTGCTCGTAGTGCGCGTGTTTACAAAAACCATCCTCCTACGTAAGAGTCGCACACGTTATTACCGACTTCGTTGATACCAGTCTTTGTTTTTTCATTGGATCACCAATATCTGCCATCATTTTGATTAATACGTCATACGTCAGATTCGCTTTTTCAAATATTACATCGATATGCGTAGCAAGCTACATCCACCCATTGATCATTACGCGAAAGTGCTTCTTTGCTGATTGTTTTCATATATTTGTGTAGCAATCTGTTATCACTTTTTTTCTACTGATTAAGAATATTTATCCCTTTTCGTCGACCAGTTGTGACTTATTTTCCTGAAGCTATACTTTTGTCAGTTTAGTAGCTTTCCTTAAAATATGGGAAGTTTGACTTAACTTCTTAGTCACGATCGCCGTCGCAATATCATCAGTTGCACATCAGAGCAGCGGAGCGCAACCGTCACGCAGAACAATACACATCAAGCATGAACATTACTGCTAACTAAAGAAAAATCATTGTGCTTGGGCAATTGATCTGGTGGTGGCGTTTATGCATGCATGCGTCAAGCACATGCTAAAGATAGGAAATTACAAACGAGCTGGCGATATCCTCTATAGATTTCCAGATATTTCTTTTTTCGAAAAAATTGTCTGATTTCGTTCCCTAGGAGACAACTAACAAGCTTCTCTTTGCGTCCAGCCTTATGCAAATGATCCAAAACTGTTTCTTGATCAAACATTAGTTCCGATCAGCAGCGTCGTAAGATCAAATCGGTCGAATTTCCACAATTCTTTTAGGAATATTCCGGTTTCATCAACCGTCAATCGACTAGAGCTCGGAACGATTTTCTAAAGAAAGTGAAAAAAAAAGAAAATTTAAGGATTTGTAACTTTTTGTGGGCATGGCCATTTTTGTACATAAATAGCAGAGGTTTTCCTAAAGTATATGTAGAAAACTTCGGCCTTCTATCTGTTAAATTTTGCGAGCAATGAGCAAAAATTCATAAATTTTTGCTTAGAAAAACGAAGTTGCGTTGAGTCTACGCTTCACTGCTAGCTATTGTTGTGAGCAATTTGGCCCATTTTCAATACCAACCAATGTTTCTACCGAATTCGAAGTCGATATCTTCATTTTCGCGACTGCGAGAGTGTCAACAACACACACCGCACATACGGACAGACATGGCGGTTATTCTATTCAGAAATTTGCGCTGTCCAAGTATATGTGTATACTCTATAGGGTTTCTAAAATTTCCGTCTGGGCGTTGCAAACATTACGACCATTTTTCGATAGTGAGTACAATAATATTTCTCTGAGCTAAAACCGGGTCTTTTCCTATAAGCCTTTTGTTGCGGAAACGAATATCAAATGGAGCAAAATGAACTAAAAAGGAATGGAATAAGCGAAGTCAGACTACTATAGGGATCCATAGTTTGAAAACGATGTTCAATTCGGATCAAATTAAAATATTCTAAAAATATGATTCCAAGTCTAAAGAGCGTGGGTCCTATATTTTTTTGTAGAATCCTTTCAAAAAAAGATAACGAATCTATTCCAAATAATTAGATGAAAATTGAATCAGCCTACGGTATGCTACGATAAGCATGAGAAACTTAGTTTCGGCTCATGCGAGTTTCATTTTGAATACATTCTGATTTTGTTTCTAGGTAGTAGGAGATGTCTTTGGAATTTTTTTATTACTGAATGCTTACTGCTCTTACTTTTCAAGCTATTCAGCGTATTCCAAATACCGCTAATATATATCTAATAGAGCTTTTGAAGCAGATCTTCTTCAGACTACGATCAGACATGAAAACTTTTTTATATCCTTTTTGGATGTTTTGTTATAGGAACAGCTTTTGCTAATGAGAAAACATTTGAGAAAAATAACAGAGAGATACGTAAAGCTTTTGTTTTTCTATGAACGAATGAATGAATGAATGCATTGATTAATTGATATGAAATTTCATATTTGCTCGAACTTTTCGAAATATTATCATCAAATTGAATAAATAATATTCTCTTAATCAACTCATGATATTCATTCTCAAAAAGGTGCTTTTAGTCTCATTAACTCTCGCACTCTCTTGTGTATAATTGAAAAAATTGCACAAATATATATATATATAGTTTCGATGATTAAAGTAATAACAATTACAGGAATACAATTTATTTGGCACTCATTCTGACTTAGTATACATATGCTGTTTCACAGCAATTGGATTGTAATACTAAAACACAAGGAATCAGACAAGATCACAATACGCATACACATACGTATCACACAAAAACGCTTCCGTTCACAAATAAATCTCTGAGTACTGAAAGAAATTAATCAAATCAATGTGCTTAATAAATATGCGAATGTGTTGCACGTGAACACGAGAGAATTTTTTGTTTTTTTTCTTTTGTTTTGTTTCTTATTTCGTACTCACCATAGGTGGTGGTGCATTAGGTTGATAAAAAGTTCGTAGCGCTTGGCCATATGCCATATGTTTCAGCGAACCCTTCATGTCACAGGTGTCAAGTTTGATTGGCAAAAGCGATTAAGCCGGCGATTTGTCTTTCTATCGCAATCTTATGCACTTATTTAAGCCTCAGCTAAAAAAATAAAACTCAGTTGTAAACTAAACTTTTCTTTCATTTTCTCCTCTCATTATCTAAAAACTTAGCTAAATCGATACGAATGTTCGTCCACTAAAGGACAAAATGTATAAATTAGTGGGTATTGTATAAATTCGGTTATTGTCGCCACACCTATGCTTTTTAAATAGTCTATGTTCCAATCTTGTCTATGTACTAATCTTTAGTTGTATTCTCGCAAATCGTATTAATTAGGTAAGTTTATGTGTATGCGTATGCGTACAGTTATCATTATTCATATTCATTTTAATTTGTAGAAATAGTAGCCGTCAAAGGTATTAGAAGCGTAACAAAAACAAATGGCGAGTATTAGCAAATTCGGCCTAAGCCTTGTCTATCATGCTTTGTCTTTAAAGTCGATCGCAATATGCCACAAACCAGAATATATTTTATACGGTTTTGATTTTTTTATTGCTCTTACGATTGTTTTTGCTACTATTCGTATTGTTGTTGTTGTTGTTGTTGTTGTTGTTGTTGTTGTTGTTGTTGTTGTTGTTGTTATTGTTGTTATTGTTATTGTTTTTGTTGTCGTTGTTGTTGTTATTATTGTTATTGTTGTTATTGTTATAATTAATTTGTGCAAATACAACAAATAATATGTCAGTGACTTGATATATGGGCGTGCTAAACGGCTTGTTAATGCATTGTGTAGTTATAGGTCTCGGGTGAAAATATAATTAACACCAAGTTTTGATAAATTAACATGCAATATATTTTCGTAGAGAGTGTGCGAACGATGAGAGTAACTGGTGTACTTGTGAAAACAGCGCTTATTTCAGGATCGTTCATCTTACGGTTAACCACTCTCTTCTTTCACTAAACACTAAAAACACTTCTACTACGTAATGAAGATACCAAAAAGGTCTCCGTACACACACATTCATTTTTGCTCTAAGCCATATCCTAATTTCACTTTGGATCTTTAATGATTTTATTTAGATATTGGGAATAATGCACAAAGAGAAGTTTCGAGCCAGCGAGAAATAATGCATTCGCGTCATCTACGACAACTTGCAACAATTTATTAAACTTATCTTATATGTATGCATATACATGGACACATCATTAGCAGCAGAGATTTCACTATGATAATAAATACAAAACTTACTAATTAATTTAACCCACAAAAATAACAAAAATGAAGAACATATCGTCATACTGCTACGGAAATCCCAAATTTAGTTCATTCCAACTAATTGATTTTCCCAAAAAAGGCGCGTCATGCACCTGCCGGCCGGGGAAAACGATTAGCGGAAAAGCAGGTTAACGGGTTAAAAAAGAAGCCATGAACTTATGTCAGTGGTTTCCAACCTGTGTGTTGCAAGGGGAGCATGTAGCTGTTTCCAAAATATGATTTTCAAATACAAACCAAAAAAGTCAAATAGATGTCAAAAAAATGAATCAGCAGTATACGTAATGCACAATCCTCGCCGCGGATTCTTCTTCTTCTTCGAATCGAAATATCTCGCTTTCGCGTTTGGAGCCGAGTATCGGTGGGGCGGGGAATCAAAAGATAAGCACTTGCAACATCCCGATTATTCTCGTGTTTACTCGCGCCAAACTTCAGTAAACAGAAATATCTGATTGTTTCGGTTTTCTCTCAGTTGCTATTTGATGTGGATGTGAATTTGTCTATAAGTGACTAAATCGGTGCGAAAATAAGCATATATAATACAATATAAGTGAGTGAAGTGAATTGGTGCTGAAATAATATAGTTTCAGTGGATAAAACTTCGAAAAACTTGAAATTTGATTTTTAGATAAATTAACGGGACGCAACAATTTGTTTTTTAAAGGGGGGCGCATTAATTTTTTTTTTTAAAAGGGGGGCGCCGGTACAAAAATATTGGAAACCACTGACTTAGGTAATAGTAATATGCTTGTAAAAATGTATACAAAAAAGACTATTTGCGGAAGGCAGAGTCAGTCGGAGAAGAACATTTGACTCGAAAAAGAATATTAGAATATTAGAGTTGAGAAGCCGAAAGTGTTGCCAAAGTAAATAAAGAAATTTGAAGTGAAAACGTGAAAGTATATTTCTCTTAAAAAGTCTATCCACGATCGAGTGATTCAAACCGTATCCGAGAAAAGCGAATTCTTTGATTAGCGTCTGTACACACTGAGCAAGTCAATGATACTAAAGGGAAAACTCTTAGTTTATGTAGGGAAAGGTCAAAATCGTCCAATTGATGCTTTGCATGACTCTATCATTTTCACTAATAGATTTCGCTGATCAAAATACATGGCAAACACCAAATATTCAGCGCACATCAGCGCTTAGCTACGCTTACAATATCATCTGAACTATACTGAAAGATACTTAAATCTTAAATATATAAACAATAACTGAATGAATATGTAGAACTCCTAACTTCAATGAAAATACATCAATGATAAAACAAAATTAAAGAGAAGGGGAAAAGAAGCTTAAAAGAAAAACAGTGTATAGTGATAGGTTACTCAATAAGTGCATTGAGCTTAAAACTAAATAGCAGTATAAACAATTGGGTTACTTTAAAACAGCGAAATGCCTTGACAATGTTCAAAATACCAAAGAATATCGCTCTAACGTCTTGCAATACAATAGCGTTAAGAAGAACAAGAAAAATTATTAAAATACAGTGACCATAAGAAGAAGTTAAGAGGATACTAGAGCTCATTCTGCAGATCGATAGAACTCATAATTTAAACCAATTACGTTAAATCGACAAACTTCTATATCAGATCAGGGGGAAAATTGACTCGATACAGCCAGGGTTCATTTTACCTAAGAATGTCACTCCAGATATGACTTATGGAAGGGAAGGAACCATCATATGTGATGATAGTACTCGTTACTATCAACGGATGAAATAGTTCGTAATTTCGAATTTCGTAACAATATTATCAAAAAATTTTGATTTTCTCCATTTTGCGATATTTACATGTGCAAGCCCTCATCATATCTTAGGGGTTATTAGGTGCTTGCATGTATTTTGATCATCGCCATCTATTAGCGAAAATGATAAAGTAATGCGCAATGGCAAAGAACAGCCTGATGGATCGAAAAAGTTCAAAGCCAATGAACTGCACACCTTATTGGACGAAAACCTAGTCTAAATTCGCGAAGAACTTTCGAGCACACTTAGCAGTTGATGAATCAAATGTTTCTAGACGTTTACATACGATAGGAAAAATCCAAAAGGAGGAAAATGACTACCGTACGAATTGACGGAAAATGGCATTTCGAACCGTTTCAACAACGAGATTTCATTTATTGCCAGGCAAGAAAAGAAGAGCTTTCTTTGGCGTATTGTTACTGGCGATGAAAAGGAGATCGATCCACTATAAGAATTCCAAGTGCAAGAAGTCTCGCGTTAATTTATATCGAAGCGGAATATTCATCAAAGTTTTGCTGTGCATATGATGGAATCTGCAAATTGTAGTGTACTACGAGCTGCTAAAACCAAATGAAACTGTTACTGCACCGAATGAACTGTCTATCGACGTCGGTTGAAAAAATTGAACGATATATTGTTAGGAAAAAACCCAGCAATAGGGGTTAAAAGGCGGGAAGTCGTCGTCTTGCATAACAACGCTCGGCTGCACGCTGGAAACGTTGTGAAGGACACACTATTGCAGCTCGAATGGGATGTTCCGCAGCATTCAGCTTACTCACCAGACATAGCGCCTTCTGCTTACCACCTGTTCGGCTCGATACAGCATAGCTTGAATGCAACCCGATTTCGAAATGCTGAAGAACGATAGTTCGTTCTTCCGACACGGTATCGTTCTGTTGCCAGGAAAGTTGTAAAAAATTAATGCACAACATTTTGAATAATGCATGTCCTACAACCAATCGGTAAATGTCTTGTTCAAGCGAAAAAATTGTCGAAATGAATGCACGCACCTAATATTTTCACTTTGTGCCTTCTTTTATTGCAGTTTCTTAAACTTTGACAAACTTTTGTTTTTGTAATCTAATTGTGCTAATTAAAATTGCAAATCTTTGTCCAGAAATCCCAAACAAGTTATTTTTTTTAGTAATTTACTGAATGTATTATAAAATAAAAAAAACACATTCAGTCGTGTAAACGTAAGCATAGCAAACTTTTTTTTTTTTTTTTGGTTTTGTGTAATGCCACACCCATCATAATTCATTCATTACACTCTTATTCGATAATTAGTGCATAGAGATTGATGTCAGTTCATAGGTCGCTACAGCCGCTCATATTTGTGACACGTCCTAGCACCTCAACATCGCAGAGCTCTCTAGACATTCAGATAATTTTATAGCAAATATTTGCACGTTGTTTTTCCTTTACTCGAGACACTCGTAAACGGTACAGCGAGTATTTGTTCGCTAAATTTTACCAAAGTATTGAGTTAAAATTAAGTAAAAATCAGCGGATACGCGAAGTCGAAATTAGTCTGCGAGAATAGTTCGAAGAGAATTGGAACTCGCTCGATTTGGGAAGGAAGGTAAATTGGTTTTTGTTTTAGATAGAAGGAAACCGAGATTGTTATTAAAGAAGGGTGCAAACCTTTGAAGAGCTTTAGCGAACATAATGAAATTATTATTAGATGAAGAAGGGAAAGAAGTCAACTTAAAAATATCAACAATGGGCTGAGAATTGGACGTTTTCTGCGCGACGAGGAAGTGCAAACCCTGATCAATCGGGACCTTTAAATTGATGGATCCTTTGGCACCAAGTATATACATACCATTCCCTAGTATATCATCCTGCATGCATTACCGGGCAGTCGGGCAACCACTACATCAGACTAACTTTCGAGGAGTTTTTCTTTAACAACCACATCGATCTCTATCAGCGGTGATATATATTTTACGCATCGTTAAAGTATTTACATGCAATCCGCAACCGTGAATGGAGTTCATACTTTGCACTACATTGAGGTAAAGCAATGGGCTTGTGGTATCCGGACGTTCTTATCGCGCCCAAGCATCGAAATCTATCTCATTTAGCAGGTATGACGATATCTATCAGTCTAACTAGTGACGCAAACAAACTCTTGATTATATTATATATATGTACACACGGCTCGACACATTCTAATTACATCATTTTGTGAGAGAATCAGAAAAAGTTCTTGTTTTGTTAGCGACAGATTAAATGTGGAAATTAAAAAACATTTTGGGGTTGAAACCTACTCGAATGTTGCAAGTTAAAAGACCAAGCCAAGACCGAGTGTGAAGTGCCTAACACTATTTTGCCTGCTATTTCCCTGCTAAAAATTGATTAGCAGTCATTACGAATTTTTGCCGTTTTCTTTTAAAGAACGTATTAGTCCTTATCTACCATACTTTCATCATAATGTACCAAAAGTAAAATTTTACAGTCTTACGAAGACTTATTTTTCATAAGAACCCTTACAAGAAGAGGTGCCCCGAATATAGATCTATAGATAATTCCAACTTACCACCAAACCACGTTGCAATCCACTCTCACTACAATATACTAAAAATAAGACTTTATTGCGTTATAAGCGATTATTTTTTTGTAAAGAAGTTTATGTGTGGAGAGCGGGCTCCAACAAAACCCCCTTTCAAGTTTTCCAAATTTATTTAGTACACCGAAATAGGTTCTTATATAGGGAGTGGAAACAGATGGAAATGGTCCGTTTCAATCCAATTCCAAGACAGTTGCTCTTTGGGTCAAAACGTAGCAATGTTCCGAACTTCCTGAATATATCTCGAAAATACATGGACAAATATCAGGTGACGAGTGAGACAGAAATCCATGGATAATTAATGAAAAATGCATCTATCTCAAGTCTGTCGCTATGGATGTTACATGCATATGCGCCAAATTAATGTACCCTTACCACGAGTAGTGCAGGGTATAAAAATAAATATTTCTTCCAACCCTACTGCATGTGAGTGATGTAGCAAAAATGATTTGCGTTAATTATATACCATAAAAATTTATGAATATACATAAGTGCGTTTTACCTAAAGAATAAAAGTCCAGAAAACAAATAATCTTTATCTGCTGGGCGAGTATCGGAAGCAAAGCAGAGAGGAAAGCTTGGAAAACCAGTTCGTACGCAATGCTTGAAAGGTGTTCATTTGATACTGATCGTATCACTGCGGATGAGGCAAGATAGTGCTGGAAAGGCTTCTGTTGGAGCGAGAAGAACACGGGTATGGCAAGCAATCGACAGCTGCTCTGATGTTAATGCTAATTTTTTTTAACCGTTGATTGAATATTTAAAAGCGCAGAAATTCACAATTAAATTTTTAACATCGAAAGCCTTTGTGTATGTGTGTGTGTGTGTGTGTGTGTGTGTGTGTGTGTGTGTGTATGTGTGTATGTGGCACAATCTGAGTAATTAAAAATCAATTGGGCAGAGAAGATGTGTTAATACACTTTGCGTTCGCTCATAAGTTCCATAGCTTCGAGCCCTATCCTCAAAAATATTAAAACTGTTTGTTCAAATTAGCTGTGGTTGACGGGGATTACACATGCTTGCGTCGTCATGGGCTACTACTGATGGTACACATAAAACATAGAAGGTTTCTTTGTTAAAGAGCAATGTTTTGATTGCTTTCCTAGTATTTATTATTTTTTTTTTACATTCCTTTCCATGTTTAAGTTACTAATTTAATGCATTTAATTACGTCGAAGATTTCGAGAACGGAATTTAAAAAAGTATATTAACTTTTTTAATTTCATTGATTTGAGTTAATTTTTTTTTTTTGTTTGTAATCTTCATTTGATTTTATTGACTAACAGGCTGTGATGCCTGTGAAACAACTTCTCCAACATGTTGAGGCTTAGACATAGCCGGCGAATTTACTGTCTGTGGCATACGCTGCGCGACTGGCGTAACTACACCTTGAACACTTCCAGGTGTGGTGACTTGCGGTACGTTTGGTGTGGCCCGTTTCACTTTAACGGGATGTCCAGTGACTCCTTGGGTATTATCTTGGTGTGCAACATTCTCTCCTTTAACGACATGACTAACATCATGAACGCCATGTTGAACTGATGAAGTAGCAACAGGGGAAACTGGTTGCTTGACTTGATGAACTCCTTGTTGGACGCCAGAGTGTCCTACGACGGTACCTACTTGAGAGCCGTGTTGTGCTCCTTGAGCAGAACCTTGATGAACATGAGGGCTTTGACCAGCTACATGGGCAGCAACAGCTTGAGGTACGTGAACGCTACCAGTTTGTACAGTGGCTGTTTGACCGACACTTTGAGGACCACTCTGTTGACCGCTACTTCCTCCCATCGGAGCTTGACCGTTACCGTGAGTGCCATGAGGTGCATGAGTTTCCGTCACCTTATTGACACCTTGTGACGTTTGACTGACAAAATGTGGCCCATGATGAGTCACCTGGACAGCACTTTGCACATGACTTCCAGTTTTCACCACCTGATCAACTACTTGAGGTGCCTGGTTAGGGGCAGGCTGACCGACATGAACCCCGTGGTGAGATCCCTGTGACACGCTTGCTTGTGTTACAGGCTTGTTAACCTGCTCTCCAACTGGAACTCCACTTGCGGTAGCTCGCTTGGACCTTATTACACCTTGTTGTGGACCTACTTATTGACAGTTACATACATTGTAAATTTGATCCTTCGTCAAGATATCATTGATTACCTTGATTTTCATTCTGCGCATTTTGCGGTTTGTTTTGTGTTGTTTGATGTTGCTGATGTTGTTCTTGTTGTGTCTGCTGGTGTTTTTTCTTTAAGGAGTTATGATGATTGATAACCTGCGGTACATGTTGTTCAACCTGTTGCATAACTTCGCGCACACGTTGCTGTAATTTATGCATTTTAACAGACTTGTCGAGGGACAAAATTAATTCAAGTAATGCACTTATTTACCTGCACAACTTGTTGTCCTTTCTGAGGTTTTTGTTGCTGACCTCCAGTACCGCTTGTCCATCCTTCTTGCTGGGCAACCGGAACTTGTTGCATAACATGGCTAACATGATGCTGAGGAACTTGCTGTACATGATGGTTAACTGATTGTTGAGTTGACTGTGGAGTATCTGGCTGTTGTTGTTGTTGTTGGTGTTGATGTTGCTGTTGCTGTTGCTGCAGTTGATGTTGCTGACTTTGAGGCTGCTGTTGCTGTTGTTGTTGGTGTTGAGGCTGCTGTTGCGGTTGCTGTTGTTGTTGGTGTTGAGGCTGCTGTTGCGGTTGCTGTTGTTGTTGATGGTTTTGCGGATGTTGTTGTTGATGTTGTTGCTGCTGTTGATCAACTGCGTGGCAGCAGCAGAAGAGAGCTTAAAGTTGTTTAAATTAAAATTTTGAGCAACAATTTATTTCAAAAAATTTCTTTATTACTTCATTGTTGCTTACCTAAAATTATAAAAATCTTCATTGTATACGCTTTCGGTGTCTTTTAACAACTGACTGTTGCCCTCATTTCACATCCGGTTTATATACTGTGTGAGAGTTTCTTTGTTACGTCTTGTAAAGTTCTGAATTTTTTTGTGATGCTGGTGTTGATATTTTTAACTTTAATAAAATTATGCTAATCGGTTTTTTTTTATTGCAAAACTTTTTTTGTGCCTTTTTCTTTCTCTCATACAAGGAAAAAAGACCGGTTAATAATTTTGGTTAATTGCTCAACTGTATAACGTTAACGTAACTTATAATATTCGGAAAGTATATTTTTAATTTAATTCACGTAACGGTCGATGGGTGTTATTAATAAACAAAATTGTAATTAATTTATTTATACATTTTCTCGAGGATATTTTAAGCGAAAATCCTGAGATCAGTATAAATACTTCATATACTCATACTTCATATATTCATAACCACATTAACCCAGTTACCATTTATATGAGGACTCACGAGTTTTCCAAAAACATAATCAAAATGACGTTTTCCGCTAGTCTTTTGCTGTTGGGTAAGATTTGCCGACATAATCGTTGCTTCGAAAAATATCTTCCTTTTTAACAATTTCTCATTCTCCAGTCTATTTTACCTTAAGTGTGGCCAAAGTTGTGGTCGTCCCCACTGAACGACCACCTAATCAATGCAGCTTCAGTTGCACAGACACAGAGAGATTGCTTTGCGCCGGCAACGGTCAATGTATGCAACAATTTAAAGGTGAATGTCAAATTTCGGCATATAATTGCGAACATCCTGAGAAGGTTTTCATCATCCTGGACGATTTCAAATGCAAGCAAACAGGCGCTCCTCTATGCCAACAATGGGAATTGGGCCATAATTAAATAAATAAGCGAAACAACTCATTGTCATCATATATGCACATTATCGAATAAAAAGAATTACGACTAAAGAAAAACAAGTTTAGATAAATTTTCATCATGGATGTGGAAACTCTGTTGCACATAAATACGATCTCGTTATCTCTCTGGTTTATCCCTTAAATGCCCACTGTTACCAATTCTCTACATACCAGTTCCAATTAATGTTTTCTAAAACCCTAATGGGTACGTTTTCGAACGCAAGTCGAGAATCGTAGACAATAAACTCTGTATGAAAAAAACACTCGAAATGACTTTTGGCTGTTAAGTTACATCTTCCTCTGACATTTGCATGTGGTAAGCGATAAAGTTCAGCGTGAAAAAAAAATGACTCCCCATCTCTTGCCATGTAAGCTATCAATGTTTGATGTTGATGTTGAAAATTTTATGGGATTTATGCCCAGTTTTTGGGAAATACTGTATGTTTCCAAATGTCTACGCTATGCATTTGTCATATCACTACTGTCACGAGAATTCCGATAAACATAGGGAAAACCAAGTATACATTCGGTGGTGTAAGGCTTCGCGAAGGGTTGCATATTGCCAGCTGTAAAAGATTTTATGAAAGATTCTTTAATGCGTGGAAGGTACGAGAAACAAGTAGTGGCAATAATCTTGTCGCGTTAGGGGCAACTTATGTAGACTCTGAAGCAACCGAAATTGGCAGACAGATATGATAAGAAACAAAAGAAACGAGTCTCCTTAACCTGTTCAAAAATAGTGAAAGATTTCAATGTCCATATGGGGCGAGTTGACCTCATGGATAGATAAAGAATCAGAATGAAAAGTCACAAGTGGTATAATATTTTATGTTATTTTATCATACGATTTATATGGCAATCGATCAATTGATGGGCACTGCATTAAAACACAATCTTAATCTTACATTAGCTGATTATAGATCAGAATTTGCAGAGGTGCGATGCTTTTATCAAAATTAGGATAGGAATAAAAGAGGAAGATCCGCTAATGTAGAAAGGGAGATAGAAACTGTGAAACACCGGAACAGCTGATGCAATCCAATCGTGCAAGAAACATTAACACCATTGAAGTGGAATATTGTAATCCTACTGCCACCCTTGCCTTCGGTATTTACCAGAGAGTCGTGCTTCTGCCTGGCGGAACAGTGGTTCGATTCTTAGTAAAAAACTCGAAAAAGTGGTCCCGCGGATAGCCTCAACATACCTTTGACATTGAATTCGTACACTATCCTTGAAGATAGAAAATTTGAGTCTAGCGATAAACAATACTTTGCATCAAAAATCTTGTGTATAAACCTTTGTGTGTATAAATATACATATATATATATATATTTTTTTTTTTAATGTAATTCAATCGTGCTTGAGACGTGGTAGAATAGTCATAGTCTTTCGATCCATGGTATTTTGTCGGTTAGTTTTTACCAAACAATATTTAAAGTTGAAATTTGCTAAGTGCCTGTAGTGGAATGCATCTCTCGTTTAGTTAATAGTGTGCCGGTTACAAACCGGTTGTATATGCCTCAGGACAGTTTAATAGAAATTATGGCGTTTTTCCCTCTTCGCAGATATTTTCAACTTGTTTCACGAGTTATATCCCCCTTAAAGCTACTTTCTTATATTTCGTTATTTGTCAACTTAAGTACTTACACTGATTCCTCCCCCTGTACGTTCGTTAATTTGAATGCAGTTTTGTTTATAACAAAATCAAATAAAAAGCTCGCGACATTTTCCCCAAAACGTGAGGATTTCAAAACATCGCTAAACTAAGAGAAAGAGCACGAGTGTATTTTATAAGGATATGTGGTATAAATAACGATAAGAATAAATCAAGAATAAATATTGGAACGAAACAACAACAAAATGATTTATAATCAGAAAAAATATTTCGGAAAACTTCTGAACTTTTCCCAGTAATGTACAAAACAAATAAAATGGATTGATTTAAATAAATTTATTAAAGGCGTTTTTAAAGAAAATTAAAAAAAAAATAAAAACACACACACACACACAAAATTTAAGATTTACTTAATATTCTTTTATTAAGTGGCTGAAAATTTATTTAATTTTGATTGCGTGACAAAGTGTTCTTAACTGCCGACGCGAGATAAACAAGTTATTCCTTTAACTAAAGTAAGGCGACCTCATCGGGATCGCAGCGTTTCAGCCAATGCATACGACATCTTTCATCCTTGGTTGCCATAAATCGTTTTGTCGGATGCTGGCAATTGAAGACATCCAAAACACATTGATTTGCAAATTCGTGAACACAAAAGCCGTTGGTGGCGCAAACCGGTTCAAAATTAAATTTAGTGCACAGCAAATCACAATCTTTCATAGATCGTTTAGGCGTCGGCTTCGTCGTAAAGTATTGATGCGGCTGACTATTCACATACGGCACGATGGTGCACAGAAGCTGTGTTTTCCCCGCCTCAGCGTAACAGAGGAGAACTATTAGGGAATAAAATAAAAAAATATTTCTTTATTGCGGTACGAAACTATCGTTTATTCGATGTGTGAATACCTGCAAGAAATATCAGTGAAACTTTCATGTTTTTCAATTTCATTTGAAATGCATTCTTATGCAGATTGCAAAGCTTTTATATAAATTTCATTTATTTAATACAAACATGAAAATATGATAATAAGGATGCAAATAAACAGAATGACGAAATGTGTCAACAGAGAAAGCCGGTTAGTTATACATGTTTGTGTCGGGTCGAAGAACTTGAATTTGCTAACAAATGATTTCCTTGTAATAAAATTAGGTTAATAAATAATAATTTTTTTTTGGCTTTTATATATTTATGAAAACCACTCTTCTCATTAATATCTTATTCCATTTCCTTACTATTAGTTTTGTTAAGTTCTTTCTTAATTACGGTTTACATCTTGTTTTATCTGCTCATTCTGCCTAAGATAATTTACTAATGTTATCGCTTCTTTCCTACAACGCCTCACTATTGCACGTGCCTCAGGCGAATTTTTGAATGAATCAGAACACACCGCTAGATAAGCAAATTGAAAAGTAGACCTTAAAAGGTTAGGTTCTAGTCGTTCGTGTTTTACATTTGAAGAGGCAGTAATCGTTGTAATCAGTGTAACTGGCATCTCATCCGTAAGAAGTAAAAAATTTCTGAATTCGCGAAATATGCTCAAAGTTTATTAATGCTTTGTGTTACGAAATTTGATACAAAAAGAATTGCAGAATATTGCGGGCGAAAGAAGCGAATCAGGAGATATTCTCTATACATTTAGAAACGGTGTTGATCGGGAACAATTCTAGGTAGAGGAAAAAAGAGTGCACTGCAAGACTTGATTTACTTGGAGAATATGAGTCCAGAATGATTCCAAAGAGTTTTGTCAGAATGCAAATATGCAAATATATGCGATCTTATGATATAATTAGTTCAACCTTTTATCGGAAGCTTTTTGTGGGCTAATAATTTCAATCGGGACCTCAAACTGAAAAAACAATTAATGTAGAAATCTGAAGCTTTTTATATCACTTTTTGCGACTGTGTATGAAAATTCGAACGACATATTAACGAAGAGATAGCAAGGAGCCAGATTGACTTGCATGTACCGCAGTCCGATTATTCACAATTTTCCCACTTGTAGTGGTGCTACTAACGGAAGTTGCGGTACAAATTTAAAGCTTCTTACAAATATTCAATACCCGTCTCTTCATTTAGAAGCATTCTAGAAAAATGTACTTTTTGCTTCCCCATCCACCGTTCACATGGAAAAACTCTGCATGCATATAGTTTTAAAAATGCAATCCTTCTCGACGATAGCTAACGTCGCTTTACTTACAGTATGACCTACAACCAACAAATACAAATATACAGCATTTTCTTAAGTGTGAAAGAGGCAGCCGATAAATAAACTTGAGAATGGCTCTTAGTTCCTTTTTTTAAAAATTTTCAATTACTAAGGAAATGCAACCGTGTCTTGCTCATTTTGAAATCAAATTTTTGAGCTTAAATTAAAAATTCTGCATTGTAGGCTTACTATTTTTTGCTCGATTGCTACAGCAGGAGTCAAACCGTTTAATTTTCTTAAATTTGTTCAATTTCTTTATAATTCATTCTTGGTAGTCAGACCTCGTCAGTATATCAGTATGCACCATTTAATCTTTATTCGAAGCTACAGCAATCGCATTCTCTTTACATGTCATCTAGATACGAAAGTCTTCCAGTGATGTCTGATCAAGAGGTCGTCATTCCGAACCTGAATTTCGAGTCTCCGTTGGACCCACTTAGCAAGCTCCGTAGACCCAGTTAGCAAGCCATTCAATAAATTATCCCATTCGTTGCCAATCTTCTCTTCTTTTAAAAATCAATCAACATCTTGGCCTATTCTCTTCAAAAACTTTTGGATTCGACAAAGGTGTTTGCTTACAAACGCTTGCACAAAAACACAAGTAAGCTTAACACAGTCGGGAAGACCAGTTCCCAGTAGGGGCACTGTACGCGCTTTTCGTGATCCAATCTTCCAATTTTCTAATGCGCACCCTAGATATAGATATATATATCTTTAGATATCTATATATATATAGATCTATATATATAAATAGATATGATATATATATATATATATATATATATATATAGATATATATAGATAGATATATAGATAGATAGATATAGATATATAATAGATATATATATATATATAGATATATATATAATAGATATATAGATATATATATATATATATTTAGATATCTATATATATGTAGATCTATATATATAAATAGATATGATATATATATATATATATATATATATATATATATATATATAGATATCTAAATATATATCTAAATATATATACATCTATATCTATATCTAAAGGTGCGCATTAGAAAATGGATATACATATATATACATATATAGATGTAAATATATATAGATCTATATATATATAGAAGAGGGGACGATATAAATGAACTTTGAATATAAAAGCAGCAACTGCGAAAGTGTTCTCTTTGAGATCGGGAGGAGATCTGACTTGATTTCATTAAGCTTAAAAAAAAGTAGACAAAGATTAAATTCACAAAGTCACTATTGCAACCAAACATTTTCATAATCCTTAAAACAAATTTTTATTAGAAAAAAGGACTTAATTAACCTATTAATAGTCCAACACTTGAATTCTTGTACAATAAATTAGAGAGAGGCAACAATTATTCAAATATTTTCTCAATATGACATAACAAACAGATAAATCAATTGAAATACAAGGATGCCTGCAAGTGCTCAAAATACCCATTAAGGTTAAGATAAAGTTTTCTTAGAAAATAATAAAAAATATTTTTCCGAAGGGGTTTATGAGCTTTTCAATTTAAAGGGAATCTCTTCGATTTTTAACCACATTTGTCGCGTTCTTTTTCTGCCTGATAGGAAATCTTCTGTGCCTGGTATGACGAAACTTTTGCCATGTCATGTCTTACTACACTCAAATTTGATGGGCCCTCTGCTAATCGTATGAAATCGAAACGAAGAATAAAATGTTAAAAAATAATCATGAAAAAATGCCACAATTTTTTAGGCTTCATCTGGACAACTCCCACCGATTCATCGATCTTTCCAATGCTATTCCTAAAGAATACACGGCTCGGTGAGTTTTCATTGGTACAAAAATTTGTCCAGCTTCAATGGACAAATTTTCTCTTCTTCGTCTTTGTCTGTTGAAAAACTAATGGATATAAATTGAAATTAATAGAAACCAAAGCAAAATATATCAAATTGTACGAATTGAATTCCTTTCTGACTTAAAATTCATTTGTGAAGACCTTCTAGAAAAAGTTGTGGTCCCACCTTGTGTGTCAAATCTTCAATCTTGAACCATGGGTCTTATATCTTTTTATCGACGCAAAGTATGCACTACTCTACGACATTGACTCCTGCAAGTTAACCTATGCCTCTGTTTTCCAAATCCGTGAAATATCTGGGGATCCTTCTTGATAATACGTGTTTTCGACAACCACAACTGCATGCAAGCTGTCTTCAATTTCCAAATCATACTGAAATACAACACGGGCAAGTTTTTCAAATTGATTTCACCGATTCATTTGCATGCGTAATCGACTAGTGTCACATTGTTCACTTCGATCATTATATAACGAAGATTGTCTTCATTCTCTAATTCTAAGTCGATTTAATTCGTTCCGTGCTTTATGTTATTGAGATGATTCAATATCAAGCGACTGTGACATATGTAATCAATTTATTTGTATGTGCTTCTTCTTCTTCTTTTGCTTCATTTCATCTTTCTTGTCGTTTGCTCTTCACTGCATGTATGCGAGGATCAACTTTGTCGTTTCATTGTGTTTCATCGCATGGCATCCTTGACTATGGCGTATTCCGACTACTTTGTGTTGTGGGCGCAGTACAGGGCAAGTATTATTAACCTCCTTCCTACTGGTCGCATCGAGGATTTCAATAGATTTAAACCCTTCTCAAAGCATTGCGAACCGTCTGGCAGTAAATCACTTATAAATCGACTCTGTAGCATTTAGTGTAATGCGGACCCCCACATACGAACATCGACCTTTGCTCATACGCATATATATCGGTGTGTATCAGACACATAGCTCTGGCTATCTGGAAAAGCTGCTCTAAAAGACACTTTAAGCGCCCCCCATGTTATTGAAAATAAAAATCTCGAAACTTATTCGTAACCTTTTGCACCCACACTTTTTAAAATATGTACCTTCTGTTCAACATTGCATTGACAATTCCGCTAATACTATCGAGCATACAATTGACGGCTGTCATGAAACTTCGCTCATGCTACAGCTTCGATTTAATATCTTTTTTTACTTCCTCTATGCAATTTCTATTACTTTACCTCCTGTTTTTTGGTCATTCATAAAATCTCTTTTAATACGAAATATATTTCTTTTTGCTAATAGACTAAATGTTGTCCTGCTGCGTTAATATCTTAGCATAATATTTCAAATTTTCCCAATTGTTTATATTAACTAAAACTGCAAAAACTTGATAGTAATATAAAAAAACATTAAAAAAAAAAATAATGTATATATATTTACATATATATATATATATATATATATTAGAGACGATTTTTGTTGTTGCTTGCTTGATCTTAAAAATGTACTTTATTTGTTTCAAATATTAGTTTCTTTAGATTAACAATTTGCACGACATTTTTTCCCGATTTTGCTTTATTAAAAAGTTTAATGTAACAATGCTTAAGAAATCAATTACAATCGTACATAATCACATAGTTTATTTTCAATTTTTTTTCTCAATGCTTTTCATGCGTTTTTTTTTATTTTTTATTTTTTATTTTTTTGTTTTTGCTTTTCTTTGTAAAATTTATATAAAAGTGATTTACAATAACTACGGGATTTTACAATAAGTTTGCAACAATTATATGTATATACGTACGTTTTGATAACCTTAGGGTGTTTGATTTTATGAAACAAGAAATTAAATTAAATGAAACAACGATCGATGTGAAATCATAGTTTTGTAAATGGATTTTAAAAACTATTGTTGTTAGTATAAAACGAAATCGTTTTTTCAATGGGAAATTATTTGAGTTTCAAAAAAAACTAAAGATATTTGAGAGACGGTTTGAGTTATAAATTTGCGTAAAGAAAACAAATAATTTCTATATATGAAAATAAAATAGAAAAAAATGTGTAATTGTTTTTATTTAGGTTATTTTAAATACTAATTAGGAATTTCTATGAATGATTCGTATAAGGATTATTGTTTGTTCAGGGCTTAATTTCTTTATCTATCCATTAACTCTATATAAATTTTGATGTCTTTTTATTATTAGTTTTTCTCTATGGCCTTAACTTCCAATAATTGCGGATAGTTTTCTACGATATTCAATAATATCGTATCAATGTAATGCTTGAGGCGGGTGTTCTCTTCCTCTTTCTCCTGGAAAGCTTGCTGCAGCTGAAAAAAAGAAACAAGAAAAGAAGTCGTTTTAAGACGAGATTAAACATTTTCAAAATTAAAAGCAAGAGCAGTACTCAGATCTACAGGAAACCAAACCAAAACCATTCCCAAAGCACTCTCTAGAACGAATTACGTAATAATTACTGAAAGCGCATATATACATATATGTATATATATATATATATGGTGTTAATTAGCGAAATCATATTAAATGAATGCTTTCCATTCTCAGGAAGTTACTTTGTTTTTGAAGAGAACAGGAGGAGATTTTCTTTAATTTTTTTTTTAAATATATTGAAAGAATTATTTTATTGAAAGTTTTTAACAGATAAAAAAGCAACATTCAAACCACGTTCAATAATATGTTTACAAATTTTGAAAGATCAGTATGAGGCAGTTGAGACAGGATTTTCGAAGACATATTACCATAGTCAGCGATAGTCAGAATGCCTGAGAAATATTATAATTAATTAATTTATGCCGAGAAATAAATTCTAAGAGTAAAGTCTTAAAGCCCTATCAGCTTTCCTGGAAACTCTATTGCACTTGAGATTTGAACGCACGACCGTGGCGTGCTCAGTCGAAAATAGCCTCCGAAATGCGTAGAGGGATTAATTTTCAGAATTTTTAATGGAAAATTTGATAGAATATTGCTTAAACATTTCTGGTTTGTTTAATTAAAACTTTGAGTAAAATAATTCTTTTATTATATTAAAAAAATCGTTTTCGTCTTTAAAAACAGTTTAATCCCTTCAAGAATGCAATACATAGTTAAGGATGCATTTTAAAGGGCGTAATTGACATTTTTTCGTATGCTTCACGTTGTAACTCAATTCCATTTCGAAACAAAAACAAAAAGAAAAAAATTAATGCTATTATATGTTAGGATACCTTTTGAGACATTTATTTTTATTTTTTATATTTGGAATTTTTTCCACCTTAATAAAGATGTCTTTGTCAAGTTTTTACACTACACTTTTCGTTCGCCTTCTAGCCGATCTCATTTTAATAAATTGATTGTTTGCTCAATTTGTCGGAACGACGAAATTTAATAAATTTTGTACCGTCACGAATATCGATTCCGTTCTTTTCACGAGACAGACACCCAATTGTCCAATTATTGGAAAGTAAATGGCAGCTGCTGCAAAATTGTACGCACCGAACAAAAGTTTCGCTTTAGGGCAATAATCTCCATGTGTTACATAACGATATCATTTGGTTTTACAATTACTTAAATTCGTTAAGAATGATTGTGTTGTGCGCAAAATTTGAGAAACAAAAGAGACATTTGTTACAACAATGCGTCCGAGACCCCCGCGACCCGATTAGCGATGCGTGTGTGACTTTAGTTTGAAACTATGGGTATATGGACAAAAGACTAACCGCAAGGGCAAGTGACATCTCCAGTTCTTCGTCACATGGTTAGGCTCAAAAATCAGCATAGAAAGAAAAAAAGCGTACATACATACATGCATACATGTGTACAATTATGCGTGTCTTCTACACAAAATTATGAGCCGGAGCAGACCAGGAGGGGAAGGTAAGGCAGAGTATAGACTACCCCAGGGCGTACGATTCGACCGTCCGGGTGTCCGCTCGTGTGTTTCTTGCTAGCAAACATGTTGGAGCGGAGTGTTTGTTGAATTAGAAAGTGAACGGAACTAGGTTGCTTCACAATGACATGTGCACTTATCCGTTACAAGCTTCGAGTATCTGACCTTTTCACTATATTAATCAAATATATTATGTCGTTAGAGAAACGTGGTGCTCAAGTGGCATCCGTTAGACGAAAGTGTCTGGCTTTGATTAGATGATTAAAAATATTATTTGCTGTCACACAAAAGTGGTTAGTTATATAATTATTATAATTTCCAAATTCTTTGTTTTTGTTTGTGTCAAAAATGTGCTTTACGCCCTTTTTAATTTTATGTAACGAACAGTATATACATTAGTGCCCATACCACGCATTCCTAGTGTGCGTAAGAAAGAAATTAAAAACAAAAATTCGATTAAAATAAAAAGTTTATCTCACGACTTTACCTGACTTAAGGACGCTAATGTGGTCGAATCCACAGACCCCTGCAATAAAATTTGTAAACAAATACAAAGATCAAGTCAAATTTCAGTTAACACGCTTCAGTCTTCAGTTGTTAAAAAATGAGAGAACAGATTTACAACTTACACACACACACACATATATATATATATATATATATATATTTATATATATATATATTTATACATATGGATTATATTAAAAACTTGTTCCTTTATATGAACAATTGAAAAATTGTAAAATATTGTAAAAATAGCAACCAACAACAACAATTATGACAAAAGTATAAAAGAGAAGCGCTTGAAAATGTATGAAAGATGTGCGAAAAATCAAATCAAATCAAATCAAAATTTTTCTAAACTGAAATCAAAAATTGTCAAATTTTTCGAAAAACAAGAGATTTTATTGGATTAATTTTCATCTTGTTTAGTGAGAATTCCGCGAATTTATTGAATTAAGATCTTCACGCGGTTATATCTACGCTTCAGTTGTTCACTAGCAGATGCAATTCTTTTTAAATATAATCGTTATTATTGAAGTAAGTGTCAATCTTTCATTTTATATCTACATCAACAAGCAAGTCTACATGCGTTTCCAAAAATATAGGCGCGCTAATATCTATATATGGTGAGCATTAAAAAGAAAAGAAATTAAAAAATAAAAATTAAAAATTATAAAGAGAGTATAGAACAGAGAAGTGTCAGAAGCACTACGAAAAGCCAAAACGTAACGTAACGTGCGTATTGCATAAAAATGAATGCCGTCAAATTCATAAGAGCAAGGTGAGCGAGGCATGAAAAAATGGAATTGAATGAAATGAATTGAATCACCTGTGCTTGTGACATCTCCTCTAATTCTTGGGCCAAGCTGTTCAGTGTGCCGTTCAACAGATGACGGCCCTCTTCGACGCCCCTTGTAAGCACAGCAGCTTGCAACTCTTCATTTTGTTCTTCCAAAGCTGTAAATTGCAAATAGTTAAGAGATATTTTTTACACATTAAAGAGATTAGCAAAAAAATATAACTTCACTTTTATTCTTTTGTCTCATTTGTTCTAATTCTTGATGTAATTCTTCCAGTCTTATCGACTCTAGCGATGTAGTGGGCATGGCGGGTCCTGTTTCGGCTCTTAAACGTTCCACTTCTTTACTCAATTCAAGCATAAGCTCTTCGGTTGATTTCTTCTCCGAATCGTACTTGCGCTCACGTTTCGTGGCATCATCGAGATCTTGCTGCAATGCCACAATTTGATCGCGTGCCAATTCCAGTTTTTCTTCAGTGCGATGCAAATCGTTCGCTTGTTTATCGCACAAGAGTCTTAAACGTTGATTTTCCTCGCGCAGAGCGTTCGCTTCGATTTCTGTAGTTTTAATTTTGATTTGACAATTTTCATTCTGCAATGCCGCCTCACGCTCCACACGAGCCAATAATTCACGATGACGTTTCTGTTCTTCGGCCAAGCGTTCTTCCGATCTCAGTTCGGCCTGAAAGCAAATTTTTTAAAACTTTTCAATTTAAAACATATTCCGAGGGAATTCGGCATTCGGCATTCGGCATATTAGCTTACTTCGCGAAACTGCTCTTCGAGCATGTGATAACGCGCCTGTAAGACCGCATATTCGGTTTTTGTGCGTGTGGTGCGATCGTCGGCAATATTGTTTTGTGTATCGGCCAAATCGGTAACCTGACGTTGCAATAGTTCCAGCTATGCGAGTGAAAGGCGAAAAAGAAAAACAAAACAATTATTAGAAAAGTGTTCATTTTTCTCAATTACATAGATATTTATATGCATTTTATATTCTATACTCCCAATACTAACACAATTGTTTTTCAAATAGAGTACATCGCCCAATATATCATCGACCCATATTTGCGCCATAGAGGTTTTGACGAACATTTGTTTAGCTTTTATTTTTCCCTCTTCTCCTTTTCACTAGATTTAATTTCGTGAACAGAATATTTATTTATGTTTGAAATCAAATTCTACTTAAAAATAAAAAGTCTTTTTGTTTTCAAAGCGAATCAACGAGAAACACGTCCAAGTGTTAAATATGATTTCATGCAACTACATATTAAATGTGGGAAAAGAAGAAGCTGCGGAGTGCAGATAACACACATATAAGATGTGTAAGAAAAGTAGGCGTTAATTATTTATTGAGTATATCGCCTACATTTTGCAAGAGAGCTTTTTATGAAGATTTCGCTTGTATTTAAGACATTACAGTTTGTTGTTGTTGTTGTTGTTGTTGTTTTTGTTGTTGTTGTTGCTCTTTACGATAATAAACTCAGCTTCTCAACTTCTTATTTATATGTTAATAAACATCGAGAAAATTTCCAAATTGGTGATAAGAGTCAAGCATGCAAGATGTACGGGCTGTTTACTTTGAAAGTGACGCAAGCCCATTTATTGTTATTGCAAGATTTGGAAATTTCAAAATATTGGCTAACACTAATAGACTTTTCTTTTTTTTTTTTGCACTTTGTTAAATTGAACGGTGCAAGTTTATTAACCAATAGTGTTTATAGAGCGGACTTATAAGAAGTTACGATTTTTTATATAGCCAAGTCGATCTCAGAGTCCATCCATCAACTATTGTTATCGCTAATTAAAGGGATCACATTTCACTTGTGATAATAAAATAGAAAATACTAATCGCTTCTATATAAATATTTGTTCATTTGTTAAAAATATTGCAGCAATCCTGGGGGGAGTGGGTATACAACCAATTCGTTTTCCGGCTTGTCATCTCTATCACTCCAAAAAAAAACCGCCGATAGTTTGGTAAATGACTTGTTGCTTAATCAAGACTACACTCGCACTTAACTTATAGATGCACAAATATTTGCATTGAATTTTAGATCGGGAGTTATCGATACATTTCAGACAAATTAATGTGATCTGTGGATCTAAATTAACAACGTTTTCACCCATTTTCTCCCAACATTGCTATAGATGCGAAAATTCGGTTCATTAATCGAAGCAGAAAATGGCGGATAAAAGGCATTTTCGCTAATACAAAAGGCGAATCCAAATGGACAAAATCCGTCGTAAAATATTAATTTTTATAAATTTGACTTTTCGATGTGCACCTGTGAGTCTCGATCACATCGCGCCAAACGAAGTGATCAAGTCCGAGCAGTTGCATTGAGAAAATTCTTCATTTCACCCCTGAAAAGTTCTCCTAGCTTTTCATTTTTGCATTTCCTTTACATCCAACTCCACCACTCCAATCACTCACTCAATAGTCTTATTTTAGGTTCTTCGTATTGTTGGCCTAGTGAAATGTTTCTACAAAATTCTAGATCAACATCTGCTTTACATAATTTAGAGGATCACTGTTCACTGTGGCCGTATTTATTTCAAGTCTTAGACCATCATCTGATACGCGGTGAATGTGTAGGCGTCCTATGTCTATTTTCAACCTTCATCTGTAAAAATGACTTACAAGTATTTATGGCAAGCTTAAGATTTCCATTATAACGTTTGAGACCGTTAGTCTTGCAGTGCGTAGCACGATAGACAGAGGGGCGATCTGTCGGACAAACATGCGGATGTGAGTACAACATGAATATATTGGGAAAAAAAAAACAATGGAAATATCAATAAATAGCACATCGTAGCAGAAGATATCAATCCAACTTTAAGAATATGTTCCATTTTCCATATGCATCTCAATGCTCAGTGAAAGGTTGCATGTAATCGCTCTACCAATTTCTATACGAGAACTGCACCGATCAGCCAGAAAAGCAAATACAAATTTCGAAACTGAAACTACAACTTTGATGCGATTTTGAGTATTGTGATTTGAAATGAGGCAACCTTAAGCAAGAACTGATCAGTTTTTTTTTATGCTCAATCAATTTTAGATACCGAATATGTTTAAATACTCGTAGCCAAAAAAAAAAAAAAAAACAACAAAAAAATGTAAACAAAATCAACTCTAATCAGCTCCCTTAAAAGATGTTCTTTCGTTTTTTTAACATTTCTTTTGTGTTAAGTTTAATTAAAGAAAAAAGAGAAAGGAAACAATAATTATTAATAATTAATAATAATAATAATAATAATAATAATAATAATAATAACAGCAAACACATGGCAACACAACGTATTATATTAAAAGTTAAAAAACAAAGTATAATTTTAAGAACGCTGTCATCTATACGTCGAACGGAGTGCAACTAAAACATGTTTAGCTTATTGTTTTTTTTATAGAAATTTGTTGGCAGTAGGCCTAGAGAGCTTTTTCCTTTCCCGCTCCGTCTAATGAAACAATTTCTCTTCATTTAGCACGAAAACGAAAAGCAGCAGTCTGTCGTTGCCTTAAACAAGTGAATATGTGTATGTGTATGTGTACATATTGGCCTAAAAATTGCCGCTGAACCAAATGCTTGCACAGCCAAACCAAACCAAATCTGACCAAACACTATCGAAAACGTATGTTAGATTGTGAAAATATTCGCGGAAACCTTAGACAAATTTAAAAAAATGTGCAATTAATGAGAAAAATGAGATCTAAAATTAAACGCTTTCATTAGCATTTATAAACAAACTAAAATGGAATTCAGCGATTGAATGGGAGGAAGAAAAAAAGAACTTAGTTCAAGACTTGTCATATAACACCCTACACTTTACTAAGCAGATGTAAGCCATTCTTTTTTTTAAGCAACTTTTCTACTATTTTCACCAATACCTCCATTGTCGGGGATTGCACTACGCAATGCACTTTACGAAGGAAGATCATCTCTACAAAAGAAATGAGTCACCTTTTCAACTGTTTCATATGTTTACGTACGTAAATAAGCAAAGCCATTAGCTTTAAGAAACAGATAATCGAAAAATGATTGGCGAGCGGTTATTGTATAGCGTTTAAGCCTCGCTGTTTAACGTTTGCTTTTTACAGTCGTAGACGGATCGGTATGCACTTGAAATGCACTCAAAATGAATCTAGAAACAGGTTTAATTCGAGTATAATATACTGGCGTTGGCGTCAACGACGGCGCACAATTGATTTATTTGGACTATGAAGATGTGAGAATTTCATCCAGACTGGTCAAGATTTCGCACCGCCCATCAAACTATTAGCTTTTGCGAGAAATATTGTCTCGTCGTACACTTCCACGAAATTTGTGCTGGTATTAACTCGCAAGATTACGTGCATACAATTACTAACGCCATATACCGTTAAAACATATCATTTCTGATGTGGACTTACAAGCTGTACAGATGTGACAGGGGGTTTACGTAGGTTCCTGCCGTGGAGGCTTAACCCTACGGTGCCCGATGGCACACGGAGTGAGAAAGCGTCATTCACGCCCCGCTGGGAGCAGGCAGGCTCCCAAGCAGTTCCAGATCAAGGGCATGTGTATGGCATGCCCTTTCCTCTGACGGGGGCGAGGCCTATCTAACACCTCAAATATTTACGGTCCCGCGATTTTGGGGACAACCAAGGCCACCAGAAAACTCCTCGAAGGGCCGTTCCCAGCAGCCAGGCTCTACATTTAGACGTATACGCATCCGCAGAAAGAAGTTCGGATCGATTTCGCTGACTTTTAAAGCGTTTAAAAAACATGAATCGATTGAAAGCCAATTAAAAAATATCGAAATGTAATTCCATCGCACGGTTTTCTCTTGATTGAAATTGCGTTCCTCTAACCAGCAAATTCCAAATTATTAAGCATTCCAAACGCTAAAGTGCGATCCTGTCAAGCTTGGTTAATATATATATAAAATAAGCAGATCTGAAGTGCTAGCACTCAAACCTAATGCAGGCCAAAAGCACTGGCTTATTGAGATATTATTGCTACCTTTTGCATTGTTTAATGTGAAATGAGAGGGGGGATGCGAGCGAAATAGATGCTAGCTATAGATGAGTTGGTCAAGCTGACCAACTCTACGTATGTAATTTTTAAGATCCATGAGGCATATTTTTTGACATTACAAGCATTTGAGGACATTTGTCGGTTGTCTTTACAAGCGATGAAGGGATAAAATCACATTTAATCGTCACTTCAGAGGAATTTAATGAACATTTCCATAACAATTTTCTCATTTTCGTGCGCAGCACTTTTCATAAGTAAAATCGGTCTTGTCGAAACAAAATCTATTCAACGCGGATTAGCTCAACTGAGTATGATGACTGACTATACTATAGTCAATAATTCGGTCTGTAAGTCCATTCATTGGCGAAAGCAAGGTTAGCACTCCAAGCTTTGCTGCTTGAAATGATTTTTCTTCATTCAATCATTTGTAGTTTAGAATCTAAGCAATCCAAAGGAATTGACTGAAATTCTGTCATGTGTTGCGCGAATTCAACTTTTCTATTTAACGCGATAACGTGACATAATAAGTTCATATGAAGTGCGCAAAACACTATAAGTAGTAGAGTTAAGTGTTCCACGAACTAAGTAAAGAGCGCACACTATTCAATGCACGAAGTAAGATAAAATATAATTTTATATAATATTTGTAAGTGTCCCAATATCGCCCTATGTCATTAGAAGAGCCTTGACAACTAAACCGGAAACTTTTGTTTTCCCCCAAATTGAACTAATTTTTAGTTAAAATTGTTATCAGGAGTGAAGGCTTCTTTCTGTTTAAAATGAAGTTTCTGCGGATGATTCTACGCAATATCTTAAGAAGGGCTTGAGATAAACTAATCCATTCAATCGATACCAATCGATTCGAAACTATTTTCTCAATCGACTTAAGCATGTCTGTCTAATGCATTTTGATAGACTTTGATACTGACATAAGGATTAGATCGAACAGATTTCCATATGATACCGCAATTAAATAAAAAATCTCCTCCCATATGAAAGTTTTTACAAAAAGAAATCTTAATATGACAACAAGTTCCAATTTTTGGTATCTTATGACCAAAATAGGTCAGGAATGATACATTTTTTGACAGAGAAAATTTCGATTGCGAGCTCTCAGCAGCAGCAGATGTAGAGTATTTAACGGTCCGCTTTGTCTAACTGAAACGTTTTGAATTGCGTTTCGCTTTTTTCCGCTTTATTTCACTGGCTTTTTTTCAATAAGTTGCAAGTCGGTGCAAGGCGACTCTACTCGCTAAGATAAAGCGCTAACTATTTTTAAAAATTATAAATAAATTTTAAATGACATCATAGTCCGTCAAATGTTCTTTTGGCAAAGAAACTTGAAACATAAGAGCATTTGTTCTGAGCAGCAATTGCGTTAAACTTTAAATCAAGAATATATCGTCCATCTGCTCTTGTCGCAATACGTTAAATGACTCACAATGGGGAATAAGTTATCGACAGCATGGTTTAGTGAATGAATTCAAAAAGCTTGCAAGCATGTTGGGCACCTGTATAAATGTTTAAAGGGGGCGAGGTAATTTTCATAATTAATAAAAGCTTGCTCAGCTGCATTCGAGGGTGCATGTATCTATGGGTGTGTGTGTGTTTGTGTGTGTGTCTGTGTGTATGCGTGTGTTTGTGTGTATGATAAAACATACTTACACCGAAAGAAAAGGCGTAGAAATGCAGGGGCCCCATGAACCAGACGGATGCTTGTCGGTGTCTAGCGACCACCGTCTGCCGCTTTAAAAACATTTACAATCGCAAAACTTTTTTCGGTTTTTTTTTCGTCAAGTCAAGTTTCAAAAATCAGCTTTAAATTTATCCATAGCTTCATGACCGAAATTTCCGAATGACCGAAAGTCACGTGCATAATACTCAGTGCTATTTATTTAGTAAGTTTCTATTACGGTATCGGATGGGCGTTGAATTTGTGTGTAAAACACAAGCAGATGAAATCCTGTCGATATATGCCCTTATAATATCGCTATTACATATCTTGACAAAGCCTATTTGCCTCGTTTTTGCATATAATTATTAAAATAATAATAATAAACAAGATAAGCGTTGAGTAACAAAAGTTTTCGTCGCAATCAAATACAATTTTCTTCGTGTATTTTGTATTCAGCTTCTTGTTTTTACTCAGTACATATTTCCGGTGGAAAGTGTTGTTGGGTGCATTGAATATAAGGATTTCTCTTCTCATTTCTATAAACGCTTTGAAACTTAGCTCTTTTTAAATTGTGTTTTCAGTAAATGTATGTAAAATGGATTTGCAAAATGTATATAAAATTTCCGATAAATGATTCATTTAAACAAACTAAACATGAGATTGTAATGGGACAACTGAAGCGCATATCCTTAAATAAAAATCAATGCCGGTTAGTAATTTAGGTAAATAGTAGCAATATTTGATCAATTCTGCCGGCAACTTGTTTTTCTAGCCATCAGCAAAAAAATGAAGATCGTATTTGCAAAGCGCAAGAATACTGCGATGTATTAGGGGTACCCATAAGTAATCAATTATTTTGCATTCATAGACAAAATGCTTTTTTGAAATGACATTTTTATTTTTTAATCGTTTATGTAATCGCCGTCGTTTGCGATGACTTGTTGCCATCGTTCCTGCAAAAGTTCAACCCCCCTCTTGAAAAGGTGGGGTGGGCGTGCCTTAAAATATAACTCAAGGTGCGTTTGGGCATCATGACTTGAACAGATGGTAGTCCGACGGTGCTAGGTCTGGAGAGTATGGAGTTGGAGTATCACACCTTTTCTGTTCACTAAAGCTGGTCTTTTTTCTATAAGTGCGGACTGTAACCGTTGTAATTGTTGACAATACAGGTCAGCAGTAACTGTCTCCCCAGGTTTCAATAATTCGTAATGCACTATACCGGAACAATCCCACCACAATCCACCACAATCCCACAATAACACTTTTCTCAGGGATAGGGTTGGTTTAGGGGTTGGAAGAAGGCTCTCGTTTGCAGACAACCATTGTTTTGATCGTTTGTTTATGTTATCATAAACGATCCATTTTTCATCTCCAGTTACGATCCTAGACAAAAATGGATCTCTGCTTAGCCTGGTGAGCATGGAATTGCAAATTGTTCGCCGAAGGTCTCCATTGGCCTCAGACAACAGGTGCGGAATCCATTTACTTTGTCTATGTACCTTGCCAATTTCTTTTCAATGCCTTCGTACGGTGGACCAGGTAGACCCAAGGCTTCTTGATAGTTCCTGTATAGTTAATCTTGGATCGGATTCGGTGATTTATATTGACTAGAGAAAATAATTGATTACTTATGGGTAACCCTAATATACAGCTGATCGTTGCATATCTTTCTATCTTCACTAATTCTAATATGCGAAAATGCAAATTTACTATATTTACTTTTAATTAAATTAAGACAAGCGGATGGTTTGCAAAAAATCAATTATTTTCAGCTGAGGTGTAGATATTTTCGTTCTTTTTTTCTATGCAACCGATCAATTAAGTAATGTCCACCTAAACTGGTAAACGGGTGACGGTCAGAAAGAAGTGAGGCAAGAGAGAGAGGGATAGAAATATGGTGGCCGCGACCTAGTGGATGTGCTCAATCGGTAAGTGTTACTTACGCCTTTACCGACTAAACAGTGCTGCAATCAAAGCAAATTTACTTCACTTGGGATTTGAGCCCTCTTGATAGCGATTCTCATCTCCTCGGCTAGTGATGCCGGTATGATGTATGATGACATATGAATTTGAAACTAAGATGGAGGAGCAGACTTTAATCTCCTCATGGGCGATTTTTTTGTTATTGTTTCGTTTTATTGAGAAAGGTGAAAAAATGGATCAAAAGGTCCACATTTGTGATCGTTGATCGAAATGACTTCATAATTGTACCACACAAATGAAACAATTTTGTCTTACACAATTTTTGTCGAGCAATCTTGGAGAATTTTTCAATTTCTATTTCTTCAGAAAATAAGGACCAATGTCATCCACTTTGATTTCAAGATCAAGTTTAGTGCATCTTTAGAATTTTTTGGATGCTCGTGCACCTACGGCTATGTACATTTATATATGTAGCTCACTCGTCTTTTGGCTCGTCGACGCTTTAAACTCTAAAGGAGAGGTTTCTTTCTTTCTTCTACAACAAAAGTTCTTGCTATCGAAATGTATTTTTTGTTTTTACAAATCCAGTTGTGTACATTCGATTCTACACTAGATTCTACACTCGCATATAAAGAAGAAATCATGTGAAGAGTATTGTTGCGATCCCAGCTTGGAAGTGTAATATTTCTACAGGAGGAGGTAGCAACCGAAAACGATTCTCGTTCATGTTCAATCCTTTTTATAATCAGCTATTCAAAATCCTCAGTCATCCCCAATCAAGTTTTTTTTTTATAGTACATATATATTTATTGTTTTTAGCTGGTTTATTAACGATATTGGGGCGAAAAGGTTATTCAACTTAAACATGATCGCAGAATTGTACCTTCAATAGCATTATATTCTGAGGTAACATATTTGAAGACTTTTGGTGCTGTTTTTTTTTTTTATCACAAATCCAAGATTCAAACCTCACTTCTTCGGCTTCGATTTGTTATATAATACATGTTTACTATCCACAAGTATAACCATTGATTTGACGTTCACTTTTGTCTGATGTCGTATCCAATATTTGCATATACGGTATACACAGTTTGCACGGTAAATACCATCATAGGTTAACCCAAGTCATAAAATCTTCATAGTTTTTGTTATTACGAATAATGAATTATTAAATGACTGTTCTTTTTACTAATCATAGTAATTATAAGTCAAAGGTTAAGCAATAAAATAAGCGACAAATAAATCCATTTGTTATTTTTTTTATTAAAGGTGACCCCTTAAGCCTGCCTGTGATACAAGATATTTTTATTTCATTGGCATTACCGACTGACCAGACTGGCAACGCTACTGTCTATGCAAATAAAATGTAAAAATTGCTGTCATTTTGTGCAATGAATTATATTTCATATGGAGGAGATAAGTGCAAGCAAAAATCAATTGACTTAATTGACTTTTAAGAACGCGTTCATAATTTTATTGCCGTAAGCCTATTTAAGTTGATTAGCTAACTGCTTGATGATTTTAAAAAAAGAAGAATTTAAGACGAATTTTGTGCACCCTTTAAACAAAACATTAGATCGCAACTTAACACGAAAGAAAGAATCAAGCAGTGCTTGACTCTCTTGATGAGAGTGAAAAAATTATCTTAAATTATTCAAATTATTGAAAGGATTATCGTACTACTTACTAAATAGGTAGAAATTCCCCGATTTCCCTGATTGGCAGTTTATATGCTTTATCGCAACCGCGAAGTACTTGTCAAAATATTTCAACAAACTCAGAATCACAGAGAGTGTAAAAAATCTGCATAATCTCCATGCGTGCTTTCGAGTGCCACATCCTGTACAAAACAAGAAATCTGTGTTTTCATAGGAGAGACGTCGTGGTTGCAGTGCAGACGTGTACTGTTATCTTAAGTATTTCAAATTTGGACTCGTCTTAGGAAGACGTTCACCGTTTGGGAAGAGGAATTGTCTTACCGAATGAATTCTTCTACCCCTTACTAATTTTCCTAAAGAATATCATTACAGTTTACGCGGAGAAGGGTACCCCGGCCCTTCGATATTAAAGTTACGAGAATATGCCTCCACTTTTACGAAATTTTTTTTAATTGCTTAACCTATTGCACCTATTGCACACTACTTGTGGTACAAAGTATATTAAGTTTTTGCGGACGTACGTAAGATCCAGTAGGACTTAAGATAGATCCATCTTATACAAGCTTGCCTGTCCCCCATGTTCGCCTGATGTCATTTCATGTAATTTTGTGTTCCACAGCCACAGGTCGCAATTTTCGAGATATTTTGATGAAATTTGGTACACTGAGGTGCTTTGGCCGAAGAACGAAAGCTTTTCAAAATTTCTCGACAAAAATCGCTTAATAATAGTGAATCGACATTCTAAATTGGTACGAAAAATTTGGTTCGGCTGAGGCAATTTCTTCAAGCTCCATACAAGTTTTTGTAAGAAAAAACTGATCTTTATTTGGTAAAAAGGTATGATCTAAATAAAATATCTCATGTTGGAAATTGGATCGTAATAGTAAATCGACAATTAAGTCAACCTTACCGAATTGGGACCACATAGATCTATTTTTTGAATGCCATCGCATATAAGGATTTTGAAGCGTGTAACCCCTTATATGCCAAAAATATGTATAAGATTTCTTATGAATATTAAGCCCGTCAGAAAAATGTTTAATTTTATTTATGATGAAAATTGGCCCATATTTTAAGTAATTTAGCAAAACATTAACTTTAAGGAATTTGGATCACATAGGTTAATTTTTTGACCCTAACATATAATATATAGATGTTATCATGAAAAGCAAGTCCTTATGTAGAGAGAAACTCTAAATTTTAGTTTTTTAGTAGATGGAAATTGAAAAATAATAAAATTTTTAGGAAATTTTTAGGAAGTTTGCTAAATTTGGATCACGCCATGCTATGTTTTGGATATGCTAGTCCAATAGGCGGATTTCCATGAAAAATAACGTGAAATTTTTAGTGTATTATTAACAACACGAGTGAATAGCTGTACTAGGCGAAGTGGTGTAGAGTATCTAATAGTCGGCCTCTCCTCTTTATATGAATTTTATACTTATTTTTTACATCAAACATTTTCAATATCATCAAAATTGCATAAGCGCATAAGCGAAGAAAATGCAGAAAAAGGTTATTGCTAAGCTATACGTATGATGTCAAAAACAAAAATAAAACATTAAACATAAATATAGGAAAAGAGTGAAAAAAGAAAGTCAAAACATATACATTTTGCATACCGTGCTCAAGCAATGAAGAATAAATCAAGCTTTTTATGGCGACCAAAGGCATTCACCATAAAACACTACAGCAACAAGCAGCATGGATACGAACCGCAAGTTTGCCCCTTAGTTGACTTTTAAGGAAAAAGCCAGTGGAGATTAAAACAATACGAAACAAACAAACAACTCGTTGACAAACATATGCTCAGCGTATATGTCTCGAACAAATTAACAGCTACAGAAGAAAACAGCATAGAAAGTCAGTGAACGCGTGCGTCCTTTGGTTTGAAGCGTCAAGCGTACGGTTCAAGCTCGAAAACCAACAACTGCTGACATTTAAAGGGATATTAACAGCGCCAAGCGTACCAACTAAGCAACTTTTATAATAAATATAATCTTCTATGTCCGCTACCTTCTTATATGAAAATTTAATGTACAAATTGTAGAGGTGCCTGAGTATTGAGCAAAAGCTTTTGCGATTTGGTCCATTTTCACTGGGAGCCTGCCTGCAAAGACTTTCACTGGTTCTGATGCATTTGTTTGCTATCAGTAGAATGTCGACCAGAGGGCAGGCTGACAAATGGGTTGACGTGCACGTTTAGATTGAATCAGAATTTCATGTTAATCACGAATATACATATATAGGGACCATTTATAGGGACCTCTAGAAGTTTCCTTCTGGGTGTTGCAAACGTTTTGACAAGAAAAGTATGTTATCTTTCAGTGGCCAGTGTAAAAATGTGTTAAAAATAATTGATTCCTATTAATTAGAGCAAGAGGATAAGGGTATCTATCGTGCATACAGGTATCCACTTAAGCACCTTGAGCACCTATTATTTTATGTATTTAAAGTGCAGCTTTATCTTTTTGGAGAAACTTGATAAGACACAACCGAAAACATACTCGCATATATTTGTACGTATCTAAAATTGCGCGAATTCCGCTTGTCCTCTTAAACGTCTAGTGCATATATTTGGCTACGGCCATAAAACACTTTCCAATGCAAAATAGTTTTTATAAAGCAAAGTAAGCAAGTACTCGCTTCGCTGGGCCTATTTACCGTTGATAGTAGACATGTGCTCAAATTGGAGTGCACATCATATAAGAAACGAAAATAATGTGCCATCTTCTGTTTAGTGCTTAGTAAAGGCAGCCAGCCAATGGAGAGAAAGTGATCCAACCAAGAGTGCGCATACTATTGCATGCTCATTTCATTCAAGGCCGTGCATCGTGCACCGTGCACCTTGAATCTTAGAGGCACATTTAAACTTGAGTTTTTTGATTATTCCGTATTCCGTTTTCACAACCTTTTTTATTTACTTTTGCTTTAAATCAAGACATGACATCACAAGACGAGATATTTGTAAGTTTACAGTTAGTCATGATGTCAAAACTAAACATCATTCGTTTTTCTAACAAATCTTACCACGATGAGCCTCACAGACTCAGAGTCAGAGTCGGAAAGAAACCCGCTATCTTGGATAGTAGGCAGAACATTTGATAATTGCTGTACAGGCCATGAACTGAACCAAAGTTTATACGGAGTCGTAATGTCTGCGCAATGCCTGCGAGTGTGTGTGTTGTGAACATTTTCAAAACTGGCAGAAACATTGGAGGTTCTTGCACGCGAATTGATGTTCAAAATGGTGGAAGCAGACATCTACAATGCAACATATGCTGACAACACAGCTGCTTTCTACATTTTTCGATCAGTTCCGCCCCTCCAACATATAGGGAAATTTAGTATTCTCGTTGTTATTTTAGTCTTTTTTAGTATAAAGATGATGGCTATTAAAGATTCGGTCACAGCCAGATATAATTTGCTTACTTGTTTTATTTCTTTACATAATTCGTGTTTTATGTTTATCTATAGCTTACGTTTACAGATATGTAAAAGTGCAGCCAACACCAAAGTAAGAACATTTGCGACTGGCCTCATATTGAAATAAAAGTTAGCTATGACCATAATCGGTCTACCGTAACCAAAGGGATTTGCAATCTTGCAAATAAATTCTACCCACAATTCTTCCCAATCACCTCCATGTGCCTCCATGTAATATATAGAATGGGGTAGTAATGAAAAAAGGTTTCAAAACATTATTACCGATCGCTTACGATTTTGATTTCGAAATCAATAAGAAAACAATGATCAAAAGTATCAAAATATTTTTTGTGCATATCGTTCAAACTCATCTTTTTGCATCTTCTTTAAGTAATTAAAGAACCCTGGTATCATCTTCCCGAAGGTATCACTTTTTAGAGAACTTTTCGTTTGCATAACAATTAAACCGCGACGGTAGGAAAGGATTCGCTCTCAACTTTGTTTTTTCGTTGTTGTCGTTTTTCCTTATTTTTCGTTTATATTCACACCTTTAAATTTTTATAAAATTTGAAAAAAAAAAAAAAAAAAAATATTTATATTTTCACTCACTTCAGATTCCTTCTCGTTTGATAACATGATTATTTTCAATATTCAAATTTTTTCCGATGAATATATATATGAAAAAATCAATACAATTCATTAATTGACTACAACAAAGGCATAATAAATACTAACGTTCCGTACTGTTTGCCGATTAAATTGAACACGAACTAACAGCAACAAAACGTAACCCTCTCTAAATACTGACATTTTTTTCTGTACGATATGCATAACTATTGACAATATGGCGGTGAATGCCGGATTGTAAGCATTTAAGAAAAAGAAAAAAAAAAACAGTCTCTAACTGAACACACAAACGGTTGAGGTACAGAACAAAATGTACAAAAAAAATTTTTTCAATTGCATTAATTAATTAATTGATTAATAATATAAATACATTGTAATAATGCATTGTGACAATAATGCGACATACGAAATTAAGTCAATATTTATTTATGAAAATCCTTTTCACCAACACCAACATATCGCCAGTTAAATATAGTAAACAATATCGAGAAATGTTTTAACCGTTTCCAGGGGCCAGGCAGTTTTCGCAGTTGCGAAATGAGTTTCGCTCTGAGTCTCTAAGAAGGTTTAAATGTTGGAAATGAAAATCGACGGTATCGCGTCAATGGCAAAATCTTCTGAACAAAATGATAAAAAAAAAAAAACTTTAATTATTATATAATACAACTACAACTACGCACGTCTGTGACTGAGTATTTGATTATTTTATTGAATAGTGGATTGATTTGCTTAGGCTTTGCTTACTTGTTCATTTAAATTTTCACACATTTCCAAGCTGATGCCGTTCATTTTGTTTTCCGTTAACGCTGCAGTTGCTTGCGACGACTTCTCCTCGTAATCACAGATTAATTTGTTTTTAAAATTCTTCAAGTTTTCTAGTTTAAAACCGTTGGTGTTCGTATTATTCGTTTTCTTTGTTATTTTGTTTGTCAAACTTTCCAAATTTAATAATTTACTACTACTATTATTATTATTATTATTATTATTATTATTATTGTTATTATTATTATTGTTATTATTATTATTATTATTATTATTATTATTGTTGTTGTTATTAATAATGTTATTACACTCGGTAGTTTCCGCTGATGATAATCTATTATCGATGAATATTAAAGAGTTCGGCCCAGAATTTGATGGCACAATATCTTCAAAATCTCCCGGATTTAAACTTAAAAATGTCTCTTGATCTATTAATATCGGTTGTTTTGATGTGTAATCGTTACCACTATTATCATAACCGCAGCCCAGAGTATAGGCGGTTGTTATTGTAGACGACGAATTGTCAGTTTGGAAGTTTAAATTTAAATCTTCTAAACTTTCTGTCGATTGTTTGTGACTAGATGTTCTATCACCACCGAATTTTAGACAATTATTTAACGAAGATTTCTGCTGAATGTTCTGATTCGTTGTTGATATAACAGGCGTTGGACCCACAAACTCAAATTGTCCAGCCCACATATCATAGGCCAAATCAATGCTATCCGGTTGACTGGCAGGTTGACTACTCATGATTTCTTTATAAAACAAAAAAAAGTAGCAGCAATAATAGCTCAGCGTACGCCAATAAAACACTGCATAGACTTGTAAAACTTTTATTATTAAATGTGTTTTTTTTTTTTTTTTTTTTTTTTTTTTTTTTTTTTGAGCCTTTTACAAAATATTTAAGGCACTAATTTTTATTATATCTTTAAAGATAATGGAAGACACGTCTTTGAAGAACTCTTCTATTAAAAAAAATGTTTTTTTTTTTTTTTAAATATATTTTTTTTCGCTATTATTTTACATGATTTTTGAGGAAAAGTTGTTTCTATAAGAAACAAGAAATATTTGACTTTGATTATATATCCTGTCGCAATTTAATTATTACTAGTAGTGGATATGATGTCGCTCTGGCACAAGTCTATTTAATTTCATTCGATTCTTTTTCGATTAATTTTCTTTAACTCTCTTTTTAACGGAATTTCTTGTAGCCCTTATTAAAGATACTTCAACTTGAGCAAATTCTTTTCAGTTTTCGTTTTATAAATTTATGCTCGAGTACGAAGTACGTATTATTGCTGACCTTAAACCTAAAAGTTGATTTAGAGGTGTCGCAAAAACAAGACAAACATAATTAAAACTTGGTTCTAAAAACTCAACTCCATAGATATGGGCTCGATTCGTCCGCGAGTACACGCAACAACGTCAAATCAGCAAAAATTATTATTACATATTCAATCGGTGTGCAATAGTCTACCAAGTTTTCGAATATTTGCTTAAGATTGCATGTAGCATGAGAAAATTCTTGTTTGCCTCGTTGCCACATAATTAACAAAATGAAACTGTTAACGCGTCGGGTATACACAGCCATAGTTTAATCTTTTGCATATATACGTTACAATTTTCAACATATCTACGTATCTAGCCCAGCCGCTCAGGGAATGCCTGTACATGTACATGTACATGTAGACATGATCGGGGTCAGGATGAATTATATAGCTAAAGAAAGGGGGAAAGAATAGTTTGATCAGTGACAGATTTCGTGCCTCGTAGAATGTATTGAATATTAATGGCTTTTAACACATTCAACTTAACCTCTTCACGGACGAATTTTTCTTCTTCATTCCTACTATGGCCACCAACTGTACACCGCAGACACCGTTATTTGTCAAAGGGTTTGCTCGAGAGAACATGGAAAAAAGCATTGTAAAGTGTATATAAATTAATGATTACAACGAAAGCGTGTTGTCCCGCAGTATGTTAGGAATTACGCCCAGCGTCCATTCAGCGTCCAAGCTGGCACATCAAACCCAATAAACAATGAGTGATAAAAATGCAAAAAAATGAAAATAGTTTTCAGCAACGCGTTCTCCTCACCTCGAGTACAAATGATGCAATGCTAGCCTCTACTTATTATTGGGTAGTATGTCAATGTGTACCGGTAAAAATTAAACATTACATCGCAAAATTACTTTTGTAGTAATGACGAAGTCATGTCGCTGCATTTAAAACTTTGCATCGATATGCAAGAAAACATATGCTACATGTAATGAGCTGTTCCATTTAATTAATTAGTAGCTCTATTGGACTTAAGAGACTAACTTGGCTCGATTCATTTCTTCAAAAGTTTCTGCGTTGCAAACTAGTGATGGGTATTAAAGAAGTCCGTGTCTGAATGCGGTAGAATTTACTTTGGTCGCAATTATTGTGAGTGCTTAGGCCGTGAACATATAACATTCTCTGTTCGGGCGCATATCGGGCGCATATCGGGCGCACAAGCTCTGGCCTGGCTTCCCTGTCTCAAATCGCTTTCTTCACTTCTTTCCGAACGTCATCCTATTACACGCATGGGGGCATCGCCTGAGTGCTTAGTGATTGGTCATTGGTCACCCTTTTGCTTTTGCTTTTCTGTTTTCTTTTCTTTTGTTTTTTCTTGGAAGAATTCATAGACAATATGTGCGAAAAATAAGGAAAACTTTTAATTTCCAAGAGACTACTTGCACTATCTAACAAAACAATGCGTTATCTGAAAGCTGTTTATTTATTCTATAGAACGATGTTAGCTTTCATTAAACGATGCATTCGGAATAAAACGAAATAATTTTGGCGAAACAAGTACTTATTTTTTTAAATGCATGCAAAGGTTTTCATTACTTCCTGCTAAAAAAAAATTACTTTACCAAGCTTCAATGATCTGGAAACGTATCTGAACTTTCTGAAAATCTGACGTAAGTCCAAGATATATATTTCTTACATCGTAGCTACAGTACAGAGAAAAAGCAGGCGTCCCGAAACGTACCTCTACATGTCGAAGTGGTTGCAGAAGGAAATCTTCGAAAGATCTGCAAAGGTACGGTTGCAATGGATTAGATTGGTTTCAAATTCGAATTTTTATTTTTAGATAATCTGGAATCATAGACTGGAAGATAGTTTTAAATACAATCGTTAAGCGAAGTTTGGTAACAAAAAAATTCATTCATCTTTGCTAACGGCCTCCTTGTATAACCTCAAGAGTAATAATTTAATTTGAACATACTTCCTGCCCACTTAGTATTCGCTGCAAAAAAGAAAACCAAAAACTTGTTACAAATTGCTTTTCAACAATTTTAATCTTCTTGTGGTGATTATATTTAATTATGCTTTGAAGTGTGGGTGATACGTCTAACTAATTCTGTTAACTGATAAAAACAAAGGTTTTTTTAATTAAAAATGAAAAAAAAAATTTATATTCTCTTAATGCCCTGCATCACTTCTTTACTATTGGTTGAAATATGTTAATTGACCTATCGGGTCTACTCTACTAATTATTGACATTAAACTGTAGAACAAAAATTTTACTGCACTTTACGTGAAATTGTTATAATTACAAAACTTGTGGATTGATTTTTTTTTTTTAAATTTTTTCAAAATTCTTATCAACATTTTTGCAAACAAGTGGATCTAATTGTCAAACTTCATTTCATTTCCTATATATGGGAAAAGTAACAAGTGGCGCACGGACGGACGAACGTAGATAATTCGCGTCGCGAACGCTTTAATTTTGCTCCTGCACGTTACAAACAGAATAAAAGAATTAGCATACCCTTCTCGATTGGTGAAAGACATGAGAAAATATAAAAAAAAAAAAAAAAAAAAAAAAGAAAAACAAATTTCTGCTTGGTTGCCTTGAAGTTAAACCCACAAGAGTTTTAACAGAAGGCAGCACGTGACGAATGACCAAACAAGTCAGACTGCGGCCACATTTCACACGAACTACCCATAACGTGTTGAATGTTGGATTGTGTATGGACATCATCATCTTCATAACAAACTATATTATAAAGAAAGAATATGTAATAGGGCGGAAGCTAAGACAGAAAACAAAAGTAAATAACAATTTATGGAAATTTCTGAAGCTCGAAAGGAAAACAACAAAAAATTTGGATAAATTCCAGAAATCATTTAAATGCATTTATGGCCAGAAGGTAAAAAAACAACTTGCAAAGCTGTTCAAGTATTAAGCGCTGATCTCTGTCAATTCAGTAGGTTTTCAAATGCATTTATAGCACATTTCAAGCACATATGTGTATGATTAGTGTATTGTTTTTTTGTTTTTGTTGTTGTTGTCTTTTTTCCTCTGTTTGAAATTTTACCGACACTAACGTGTTTTGAAAAAACATTAACATTCAATTTTCATTTTAAATGCGTTTATTTTTAAACTCACTTGTGCATGTGTGCGTGTATGCGTGTGTGTGTATGTGTGTGTGTGTGTAATGGCAACGCAATAATGCACAGGAGGCTGAAGAAATGGTATGTTAGTGTCGCCATCGTTGCCAGTAATGACACCCAAATATATATATGTGTGTGTACTGAAAGTGATGTAAGTGAAAGTTGTAGAGAAGGTAAACGTTGTTAATGCACTTATCATTTGCACATATTTCGCACACATAGGCACACGCACATATAAAACACGTACTGCCTTAAACAAATTGTTTTAATAAGCCTTGCATTGCAATGCAATGATAGATAGTATTTAATAACTGGCATGTGAAAATGTTAAAGAAACGTCAAAACAAAAAACGGCAACAAATAAAAATCATTTCACCCTATTGACTGGCGATCACAAAAATCACATTCATTAGAAATTTCAATGACAAATAGAACAAGCATCAAATCTTGATGACTCGAATCTACGCAAGAACGTACATACATACAGACGCAAATACTCATATACATACGTCAATGCAGGCAGCCACAGCCACAGCTCTTGAACACATAATTGTTGCATTAAAACAAATTTTCTTTTGAAAAAGTGTTCATCCATTTTTCAAGGGAAATTACATAAACGTCCGCATATAAATGCATGCATGATTATGAATCAGTCAGTAATAACATCAGTCTAACATCATCATGCTATAAAAATTTTTATGATTTTTCAAAACAAACAAAAAAACAAAAAAACTAACAAAAAGAAATATTATAATATAGAAAAGAAGCAAGATCTGTGCTGACGAGTAATATGTGTGCCATAAAGATGTTATTTTTATGAGAGATGAAAAAGAAAAAAAAACAAAAAAGGAAAAATTGTAAGAACAGAGATGCAGAGCAAATACTTATTTATTTTAATTAATTTCAATTTTGTCGTACGTGCAAGCGCTTGTTCATCTATTGTGAGGACAGCGAAAAGATGATTCATTTTAAAGGAAACTAATTGATTGGAGGCAAGTGTCATCACTTTCAACATGCATAACATATGAAAACCATTTCAGACTTGAAATATCTCCCTATATATTTACTACGGCCATCATCAGTCAATATTTCAATATTTGATATATAATTTGATAAAACTTTGCAATCAATAATGCAGAGAATCTTTTAATATATAATTGAGTTCTTGAGTTGAGATAAGAAGTTTTCCACTTTGATTTCAATCGTAAGTCAGTTGCGTACACACATAAGTGTACATGATTATGTAATTCAAGATCAATATATTTATAAGCCGGAATATATATGTATCGTCTCTCACAAAGTGTTCGCAACATACACATACAAATAAATTTTTATGAAAATCAAATCGTTGTCCGTTTAAAGTTAACACCAGATTATCAATAAGGCGGAATCTAAATAACTGCTGACCAATCTATTGACCGAAAGAATTCTTAAATAGAAAATTTTGTCTTCGGCTCATATGGACGAATGCATTCTAGCACTACGTCAATTTGAACATTTTGGATGCCCGGATATAAGAAGAAAATTTAGATTATTACAAGTAAGTGGAACGGTTACGTAATTTGATCGGCAGCAGTATAATCTCCAGAGTTGCTGCACAAGTGATTTGAAATTATTTTACCCTGTATTCAGAAAGCATCCCCCTAAAAAAAGAGCGAGCGAGCGAGCGAGCTCTCTAAGAATTTATAAGTGAACGCTGAAAATATTTATGATCTGGTTTTGACAGCTATATCTATGTATCGGGCCGTTATTTTCAATCTTCGGGCTTTTGCGTTTGATTCGCTTGTTACCCTTGAGAAGGGATTCGCAGAAACGTATTCGGTTCTGTATTCACCCGGTTTCAAATACTTCAACATAGTTTTATGACGATTTATCGTCTTGTTTACCTTTTATTTGGACATCGTGCCACTATCAAGAGCACTTTGATCCTTGTGGTTTTCAGAACTAAATCGAGTATACTATTGTTTCACTGTTAGCTTTCATGATGATAAGTGAAGTTTTGTGCATCAAAATCGTGAAATGTGCCACCGTTTTGCATGAAATCTCATTGAAAATCAACATCACTCACACAAAGATGCTTAAATGTACATAAAGATATATAGTGAAGATATATCAATACTTCGAAGCAATACAATCGAAGCTAAGAAGACTCGATAACGGGAAATTTGTAGTCGTAATAAAGTGAAATGAAAAATGCATACTCCTGGATAGACAGACGTTCCTATATCTTCTTACATTTAGACGGACTATAAAAAAGCATCATTGAATCGATTTGCCGAAACAACTACGTTCGGAATAGATTAGGAAAGAGGTAAAAAAAATGGAAACTTTCAACGGTCACAAGGGGCAAAGTTCGCTCGCCTTAAAACTTCCCACACAAATCGATTAAATGAACACACCAAGCTTCATATGCTTATAAAGCTGAGCTTTCGGACTACCTATGCTTATTCTTCTTTTCTTTTTTGCATTTTGAACACGAACACACAATATAACGAATGTTTACAAAGGTCTGATCGCGGTGCATGCTGGAATAAAGTCTTAGCGTAACGAGAATATGAATTATTTGCAAAGTCCGCGACGAGAAAGAGAAACGGGAGAGAGCCCTCCAATAATGGTTCAGAAAATTAATAAAAATAATAATTTCAGTTTTTAAGTTTAGTAATCGTTCAAAACTCGTCCAGAAGAGAAAATTCACTAAATTGGAAACAATGTGTATGCGTCTGGGCGTTATGCCGAAAAAACTGCTGACATCTTTCCATTCCGTTATCCTTCCTTTATATCAAAGAGAACACTTTTGTTTTAAATGGCGTCGCTCTATGAAACTGCTTATGAAGCTTATGAAGGTGCTGCTGCTTTGCTGAAGCTGAAGTGTCTTTTGCTGTCTACCATATTTTGAGAAAGCATTATAAGAAGATTAACTCGAAGTTCTAAGTAAAGAATGAAACAAAATAAGCGGAGCGTGCAACAAATGCAAACAACTGAACGAATAAAAATGTAAACGTTTAGACCTTATGGTTGGAATTCTATTTGTGAGCCAAAATCAATTACTTGTTACCGCAAAACTTACATTAAAAAGGTTTTTTTTTTCAACATATAAATGGCGGGAAAACCATAATTTAATGCTTGGTTGATTATAAAAGTGGAAAAGAAAGAAAAAAGAACCACTTTTATATAAAGCTTGCACTAAGATTTTGATTTGTGAAGAAGCAAAAGAGGAACAAAATAAAAGGAAAGAAGTCTTGTTGAGTTAAAGCGCAGGAAACCATTTCAATAAGACATGGGGTTCGCTGAAAGAAAATCGTCTTGCATTTTGACCAAAGGAACAAAAGACAAAAAAAATCAAAGGCAAGCAATTACGGTCAGTTATATAGCATAAAGTTAAACCATAGTCGATCGCAAAAGACGCTAATTATTTTTATATATAAGAAACTTATCCCAGCTTAACTCCTTCCAATCACATCTAATCCAATCTCTTTCGTAGTGAGCCAAACAACTTTGAAAAATTTCGTTCTAACGAATTGTTGTTTTTTTTTTTTTTTTTTGGAAATTTATACATATTTGCACATATTTATCAATTATATAAGAAACTTACAACCGCTTTAGTGGTCGTTATAAGATAATACAGTGAACAATTTTGAAAATCATTAAACTTGCCATTGTGACATTGTAACTGTTCGGAGAAGTTAATGCACTTCGTACAGGAATGGATTTGGATGAAGAATATCTCAAATCGTGGCTTGTTTTCAAATCGTCAGAAATACACTTTAATTCTCTTTGAGAAATGAATGCAAGTTTAAACGGATGTCGTTGGTAAGATTCACGCTTCAGAATATTATCTCAATTCGCATATGGTTATCGGAGAATATTTCTACAAGTTACGCATCGGACGAACAGCTTAATACGCCTTGCGGCTGTGCGCGTAAGAAAATGTTAACAAATCTGTGAGTGGTTTGACCAGAAAGACCCTAAAGCAAATGCTAGCTAGCGGAAGTGTTTCTCTAGAGTGCTGATGGAAAAGATACGAGAGACAGACAGACAGAGAGAGAGAGAGAGAGAGAGAGCGAGCATATAAAACAATTTCCAAAGAAATGTTATGTGGGAAATTAATAGCAAAAGTTTGGAAAAAAAGGTTTCGTTTTTTTTTTTCTTTTTTTTTTTTTTTTCTTTTTTAATTGTCTTAGAACGAATTCTTATTTTTTTATTTCTAAATAAAATTAAAGATAATAATCGGCTCGTGGCAAGGTCCCATATCAATTACCTAATTCTTACATCTTTGAAAATGATTTCAGAGTAGGGAGAGTCCAGGGATTCTGGGATGCATTTATTTGATGGGGTTTCTAAGGCTTGTTTCTATGGCTTGCTAACTTCCTACCCCCGAATTCTTATAGGTAGTCTTTACAAGAATTATCAGCAAAAAAGCATTGACGAGGTTAGAGTTCTCTCAATAAAAAAAAAAAAAAAAAAGACACGTCTTCAGCGTGAATTGGATTTAGAACATGGAAGGAAATAAAATGATAAGAACATTGCGGCAATGTTTTGCGAAATATGTTATAAAAGTTTGTTCCATAAAAACGATTCTTTTTTTTTTTTTTTTAAGTTTATTTAGCGCAGACAGCTTTTTTCAGCTAATTACGTTTTGCACTTAATAACTCATTTTATATAAATAGATGACAACGGGTTTTCTTCTCTTTTTTTAAACTGAAAAATATTAAATTTCTTATAATTCGAGTTCATAATTAAAACTATTGTTTCTTTGTGCCGTTACACCGTTATTTTTCTACGCTTTCCATAACATTTCAATATTTGAGGACGGACAATGCGATATAGTTATAATTGTGTTTTGCGCTTTTCTTGCCACTTTAATTATAGACCGAGTGCAACATGATATTTAATTTTTAGCTTCTTTTTTTTTTTTGTTTTTTTTTTTCTTCCTTAAATTTGTTTTCATCTAATTTGAATACAATGCACACAAGCATTAAGCAGATCAAAAAAAAAAAAAAAAAAAAAAATGCAAACAATTCTTTTTTTTTTTGTTTGTAAAAACAAAAGAGAAAAGAAAAATAAAAATTTCTCAATTTATATCAAAATTTAAAATTAAAGTTTAACTTTTCGAAACAATAAAATTTATGCGAAAATTATTAGTATTAGTATTTCTTCTTTTTGCACCCTACACCTACAATTGCGTTACAAGATTATATTATTAAGTTTGTGCAGAGAGAGTTGAGATCGACCCATCCTTCATTTTGCTCGTTTGTCTGTCCGTCCATACTGTGAAGCCTTGGGTTCAATTATCAGGTCGCAATTTTTATATGACATTTTAATGAATTCGACACATGTTTTGGCCCAAGGACGAACGCTATTAAAAATCGATCGACATCGGTTCACTCTTTCGACTACTTCCCGTATAAGGAATTATTTTGAAAAGTCGTTATATTATATATGGTGGTATTAAGTGAAACCATGTAGCGCTTCTAATGACGGCGCTAATGCTTTTACATATTTTCTAATCTATTTAGTTATATGGGACCGATATTTTATGTATATATGTATATATATATATATGAAATGAATGTATATACACGCACACACATAATTATCGGGTTTGAAGAATGAATGAAAATTATAGAATATTAACCTTTAACGTTATCGATTTACAACCGACTACTAAGCTTTTTACATGTGCCAATAGATGCTTTTTGTATTTTTGTATTTCTTTTTACCAATACACTAGAATTTTCTTTGCATACACGTACGCAATTACTCAAGTTGTACACAAAAACATATTTTATTGAAACAGAACTTTGGTATTGAAAGTCCATACCGAAAATCCTTACTACTCGTGGTCAAAGAAAGTCATAGATGGATTTAGGGCTGCTAACATAATAACACATAACAACATAATCTACTGTACGCCGAAAGCTAAGTAATCTGCATCAGACTTGAAGAGCGACTGACTGACTACACACCAAGCGGGCATCAGGTTATTTGGCAAAAGGTAAACGTCACTCTTAAGATTGTTATGTACCTGAAGGGAAATAATTATACCTCTATAATACTAAAGGAAAACTTTAAAGAGAACTCTTCGCAAACGACACTAACTACGTAGTAAGAAGATTTATTCTCTGCTCTAAATGCTCTGTTCTAAGCATACATTTTGCATTTTATTTCTACTTGTTCTACTTATTTTGCATTTATTTGAGTTATTCAGGAGGTTTCAATCTCTCTCAACATTCAAAATTTACTTATGCCCGATCCAGTTTGTTAATGTTTCTACTTGTAGCGGGATGAGCGTGGACGGAAACGCTATTTAAGATTTTCAGTAAATTTTTTATATAATTTTGCACAAGTGTTGGTTATTTTATATTTTCACAATATAATTTTGCTATTTAGTTAATTTTTTTAATTATTTAAATATAAGTTCTCCCCTTTTTTTATTTATTGTTTTTAAGAACATTTTTTTTTTTTTTTTTTTTTTTTTGTCAAAAATATTCATATGAAATTTTCAAATATTTATCAAATTTATTGAAAACGTTATCATCTCCTTTTCCTTTCCTTTTTATTATTTCTCGCTTATCTCAACTTCCTTTATTGATTTATTTATTTATTTATTTATTTTTGTTGTTTCTTTCAAACTATAGAAGAACATTAAACTAGGAATTTTAAATAAATGGGAAAAAAGCTCAAACCAGTCACGTTTAATCAACGAAAATGCGATCACTGAAAACTAAATTCACGGGCAACGAGCTAACTACAATGCATAAGAGCGAACCCAAAGTGCCAGCAGAGAAAAAAAAAAAAAAACAAAAATAAATAAATAAATAAATAAATAAATGAAGAAAACAAATGTACATTAAGTTTATGAAAGAAATAAATGCAAAAAAGGGAAAAAATATGAAGAAATTTTTAATCGCATACACAATGAAAATTTACAAGTAAAGAGCGAGAGAACGAGAGAGAAAAATCATTCTTAAGTTTTTTCATAAATCTAATCAAAACTGAAGAATTTTGTTCTGTTCAAAACGACTATTTGAATGTCTACATAGATGTCCATACACCTATGGTCTTCGGTCTTCGGAAACATTCACATGAAATTGAATTTAAGCCAATGAAAGCACTTTTCGGCTTAAGCCAACCGCCTCTTACATTATACGAAAATTGCCCTAAAGAAAACGTTCGCAAGATATTTGGATAAAAATTTAGGCAGGAGGATCTCAACAACAAGGCTCGCGGTAATAGTTTTAAATGATTTTTGATAATTCTCCTTGTCCTTGTCCTCGTTGTTGTTTTTTCACGCAGTGCATGTTTTTCTATGTTAATACCTTTCCATATGCATATACGCACTCTTATCCGAATTCTCCTTCTACTTTTCTAAAAATGCGTAGGCATATTAAAAGCTTCCAGCATACGAGAAGTGAATTGATGTCAGGTAAAGAAATTATATAACTTTTTAAAATTGCAGACTAACTAGTGGACCAGTTCTTAACGTTGCTTCTTATCTTGGATCTTTTTAAACGACTTGTGATCGACAACATATTTACTGCGATTTTTTTCGTAACCCATTATTATCCGCGACTCGAAAATTCTTGGACAATTGTACGGGTTACAATTTCGGAGATTATGCGGCGGGAATGCCTGTATGATATATAATGTAATATAAAATATTATTATGTCATCGTTAAATTTATGATATAAACAGACGAAAATTCTCGACAACTGTTTCTGAGTCAGGAAAATATAAATTATGCTAAGCGTTTTTATGGTTTATATGATTTGTGTGTTTTTAATTTAATAAGCGCAACCAAAAATTCAAGAGGTACCCTTGCTGAGAGCACTGCGAGATAATTAAAAGTAATTGACGCTTATTATACACACACAAGCACACACATATATATATATGGAATCCAGTCTTCATATTATAATATAGGGCACGCTAATCAAAAAGAGTGCACTAAAGCATGATAGGCATAACAGGCCGCCATGAATCGTTTTGCATTCGACTGACTGATTTAATCCCGTATGCGGTATGCCACTCTATTGATTATCGGTTATCGAACCAAAAGGTGGAAAGGGCTTTTTTCGAAGTTTGTATACTTTGCATATTCACATCACACGAAGACTGGGGCAGCGACGTAGAAAAACAAAAAACAAGTATAGAAATATCAGAAAATATATCAAAAAATATATCAGAAAATTCTAGCAAGACAGGGAAGGAAAACGAGCTGATTGCTTCGTCTTCGTTTCTTGAAACGGTTTGTATGGTCGGTGGACATTAAAAGTCAGTACAATGAAAACAGACTGGAAGGCTTTGCGATGTTGTCTCACCGTAATATTGTAAAAATAGCGTCGGCAGATCGTATATCTAATGCTGAAACCCTCCCAGGAATAAACTCTGAGCGTGAGCTATTAAACTGTATTAAAACACGCAAAAATTGTGTATTTTCGACGCACGTGGTACGTGGAGAAAAATATTAACTCGGACACTTAATAGTGGAAATGGCGGTATCGAATGGCGTAGAGGCTTGGGTAGAAAATAATTGTCGTGGCTGCGTAATATTCGAAATTGGACTATAGATGAGATTATACACACACACTATTGGATAGGTAGTAAACGCCTTCAAAGAGTTACTTATTCATTTTACTTGTGCAACGATCTCTCGGTTTGATTGATTTGTGCCTGCAATGAATTTCAATTGAATACAGAAGAACTAAAGAGAGAAGAAAAATTTGATATCAAACAACTCGTGATTATTTATTCTAAGCTATAGCCACAAGAGGCCCAAAGAAAAAAACGATCGCACATCGTTGCTATTGGGATTAGGATTCATAGTAAAATTGTTTTCCTTTCAGAAAGGCTTGGAGCGCAGATGAACACCCAATTTAAATTCCAAGAAACGATTTAACTTTGAAAACCAAAAAGCTTTTTCCGTATGCGGCAGTTAAGACAAACACTTTGATCTCTAATCGCAGAACTTGTAGTTGCCCATTCCTATTAATTCGCCCTCTATACCCAAAGTGAAGTGAAATAATTGACTTAAGCAAAAATATAGATCTCAACATAGAAAAAGTAGTTCGGGCTCGGAGAAATTTAAAGCCAGTAATTTTCTTGAGGCAAAGCGTCATAAAAACATGTACCCTGACAAGCATTAGAAACAAACAACGACATCGGAATATTGATAACGCAGGCTCCTATACAGCGACGCACACTGTTTCTTTAGCTCTTAGACAAACGGGTTACCTTCTGTCCAGACGTTATACTAGCTCTGGCATTCTTTTACATCTTAATTCTGAAATACACTGAAAATTCTGCTACACAATCCGCTTTTAAGTTTTGGGGCTACCACTGTATATCTATCTATGTGTTTGTCTGCCTTCAAATAGAAATTTAATGTTTGCGCTCTCCCTTTATTTTTCCTATATTGAAACTTCTTTGCGAAACTTCAACTCGCCCCAAGGGCACTTTGACACTCTGCGAGGGCGATACAAAATGACGTTGAAATTGTTACGGATGGACAGAATATGGTTGAAGATAGTGTTAATTGCAGCTATAAACACGCCCACTATTTAAAGAAACGACAACACGCACAACACGTTTTACGTTTTTCCCTACATCTCGTTCTAGACCTCCTGCTCTGTTTGACGTTACATGGCTTACTTTTTAAGTCATTGCGACTTTCTTAAGAAGCTTTGTTTGCCCTCACAATCAATCTTCAATAGTTTAAGTTTATTTACATTTCCTTTACGTCGCACTATTATAAAATTATATACTTCGAGGCAATTGTAAGAAGGAGTTCTCTTAAGCTTAAGACCTCTTATTATTTATTTATATTAACTTTTTTATACGCATTCATTTCGAGACTTTCATTGGAGGTTTGCATCGACTTTATAAACAAGTGCCACTTGAGATGCATAAAAAATAAAAAATAAACAACAAAAAACGGAAAAAAAAAACACTAAAACGAAAACGAATAAACAAACAGTTCAAAAATTTAATGAAAGAGAGCTGTTGCGGGCAAGTTGAAAATATCTTTTCATTAATGATATCTTTTCATGACGCTAATGAACTTTATAGATATGAATTCATTTGCATTGATTTAATTTATGAAAATTTCATTCTTGCATCGACTTATTATTCATTAATATTTATTCCTTCACTTTGCTCATTTCATTTCATTATATATAATATGACATTAGTTTATATCAATATTTTCATTTTTTTTTTTTTTTTTTTTTTTTTTTTTTTTTTTTTTTTTTTTTTTTTTTTTTTTTTTGATTATTATTATTATTTTCAATATTGATGATAGTAGTGACAAGACGATTAAGAAATTAGTTTACTTGTGTTCAAGTGTTGCCAACTAAAGCAATTTCATGTCGATTAGAAAAATGACGAAAACAAAAATAATTGCAATAATAAATGCGATTTATTAAATGCATTTTTCCACAAAACACTAAACAATAGTTAAAGATCCGTTTAAGAAAAAAAAAAAAAAACAAACAAACAAAAAAAAGAAACTGAATCACGTAATAACGTAAAAACGGAAGTTGATTGAAACACGTTAGCAAAAAACCGCAATAAACGAAAGCTTTTCTTTACTCAATAAAAAGAAAAATGAAAGAAAATCCTTTTGTCGTTTGCCAAGCGTGTTGTTGTTATCTCGTTCAAAGTTAAAAATCATCTAACGCATTAAAAAAATATTTTCGCTCAACAGGAAAATGACACACACTTGCATACATTTTTTAATAGACAATCAAATGGGGGAAAAAAAACAAAGCGACAGAGAGAGAGAGAGAGAGAGAGAGAGAGAGAGAAATAGAAAGAGCAAAAGAGAGAAAAAAAGAAGGTGAGAGAAAAACAAGCAAAAAACTTGATGTCAGTTTCGGTGCGAATCTCAGACACCCATCGCCTTGGGTAAGTATTTATACGAAAATTCGAATTTTACTTAATCGAAAGCGTGTCCGTCGAGCATTTTAATAAAAACTTGCTTTTGGAGAATTTTTATTAAAATTTCTCATTTCTTGCTGCCGGCAAGCATTAACTTTTTTAAATCATTTGTGTTCTTTAACTATCACCGGCGTGTTCGTAAACAGATCAAGCATGAGCCCTGCAGATTCAAATCATTGAACCAATTGTAGCTTTTTGTATCTCTTATTCTCTTCACGGCTTTTACAATTTTGAAAACAAATCGACCGGGGAATCTAGATATAAACCGCGTGAAGCTTTCGGTCCAATGACGAATACATATATATATATATATTCCATTCTATTCCATTCTATTCTACATTATTTCTCTCTCAAGATTACTGTTCTCAGGCTTTGGCAGAGTCTAATCCTCCCATAAGCACTCATTCAATAACTAGAAATCTATCTCAAAGAACTTCAAAAACGTTTCCTTCAATAAAACCGCAAACCTAACAGGTGCCCGATCGAAATCTGGAATGACTACTTGCTTATCGGGCTCAAGTAAATCGCACTCAAGCAGAAAAACCATATTAGCCGCTTATTAGAACTAGCAAGTAAAAAAAAGCGAACCATAATTTCCATATATTTGTGACCTTAACTGACATACTTAGGATTCGACTAAAGGCGAATACAGTTCCCCTACTTGCTTAAGTTTATTCAGCTTTCTCACGACTTCCTTAATACCTGGTGGCTAATTGGTGGATCTTAAACTACTATCAAAAATATCAGTCCTTTGTTTGAACTTTTTCAGTTACACTAAAAAATCGTAAGAGTTTTTTTTTTGTCAAAATTTTTTTTTTGATCCTGACCTCTAATGAATTTTTGTGCGAAATTCACTAAGTCACGCAGTCCCTTTAACTTTTCAACTATTTTGAGTTAGCTTGAGAAGGCCTCACTGCCACTCCTACTCGAAGCGCTTATTGCATCTAGTTTTATGCATTAAGCAGACACTGCACTTACAATCTAAAATTGACTCAAAATCGACAATTGCTCGGTATTTTTGCTGAAATTTCACAATTTCATAATTTCGTAATTATCTTAAGCGGCCGTATACGTCGTGAAATATCATATACTTCACTGTAATGGCGAATACATACTTTTTTCTGTTATTTGCGGGGTTCTTCCTAACCGTATAGCGCTTGTTGCGTCTCGCTAAACGAATCGTTGAAACGTTCAACTTATTTTGCTTGCGCTTGGCTTGCTGAAAAATTGGACGGAACAAGTTATTGAAAGTGTACTGCGGTACTTTTTGTTTAATGTATTAAAAAAAGGGACAGTTTTACGAAATTTTACATCTCTGTTTCGTTGTATACATTGTCTTTGTGTGAGTGTGTTTACGGTGAGAATGTGTAAAAAGTTTGCTTTGGCCAAACGAAATCGACAATAAACCGGCTTTAAGTTTAACTTAAACTTCTAAGAAAGTTGTACTTGTCTTAGAGCAAATATTTAATACTGACCATCGCGAGCCCGTACATAAAAATTTTGTACAATTTACGATGCGTTTAAGAAATTATGAATATGTATCTATAAAGGCAAGTCAATCAAGCCCATAGAGTGCCCTAGCAAATATTTACATTAGAATTTTTGTAGCATACGTTGGTGGGAAGCGTGCGTTTTTCGCCTGATATGAATTGGTTTCTGAACCGCCGCTCGCAAAAACTTTTTAATTCGACCTGCTGCCAATAATTAGGAAAAGCTAAATCACGTACGCATTTCCATCTCGAATTTTATGACTAGGCCCCTTTCAACAACATAAAAGAAACAGACAGACGAACGAATCGGTCTGTCGGTAAGTAGAATCCGATACGATATCAATTATAAATGCGCGCTTTAAAAATGAAAACTCATTTTTGCATAAGCGTTTATTCAATTCGCTTCTCCAACTGTAAATAAGACAACTTAAAAGACGATATGTGACACAGGACTGACTGACTGAACTGAACTGAACTGAACTGAACTGAACTGAGGTTCCATCAACTGTTAGTGCAAAGAAATCTATTTAAAACAATACTTCTCAAGCAGTTGTATAGATAGATATATAGATAAGAACACCAAAATAGTTTTATAGATACTATTGAATCCACAATAAAGTAGTTTACCTTAAACAACCTTGTTCAACACACAAACACACACACACACACACACACACACACACACACACACAGATGCATATACAAAAAAAAACTCTAAATGCCCCCTCTACGCGCTCTTATACACTGAAAATGGTTGCCTCGCAAAATCGATATAGAAATCGTTGGTATTGATGACATAAATATTAATCCATGACTGTAGTACAACGAGGAACAACAAAGACCACGACATCAGCATTTAATTATTTAGATAAAGAAAAGCTTTGTGAAAAACAATTAAATATTAAAATAAAACCAAACGTTTACTAAAAATGAACTTAAAAAAAAAAAACAACAACAAAAACAACAAAAACAACAAAAACAAGAAAAACAAATGACAACAGTATGTATTAAGCAACCAGAAGCGATATATTTTCAGCTGTTGCCACTGCTGTTGTTGGCGTTCTTGTTGCTCTTTGCGAACAGCTGTTGTTATGCATAGGTTTGCTTAAGTGGGAAAATGCTTTATCCATTATGCTCGTAATTTTATAATATAATAAAATATAATATTTGAAAACTGGTTGTGTACTTACAAAAAGACGTAAATGATCGCGTTAAAGTATTATACATTTTAAGACTTGTTTTGTAAGTACATCAGCGATAGCAGTGTAACTCATTTTTGCATACTTCAAAATTATACGAGTTGCTAGCAAAAGCAAGGCAATGCAGCTTTAATACGAGTATTCCTAAAAATACGCAGCAATTCTTTTCAATCAAAAAAAAAAAAAAAAAAAAAAATTAAGTTTGTAAGAATTTATTTAATATATCCAGGAGGTCGGTGTCATAATGAAACAAATCTGAGTCTGTTTGTTTTTGTATTCAAAAAGTAATCCTATATATATAATGAAAGATTGTGATGTTTAACATTTTATGAACTAAATTGAACGACAATAATAGCTTGATATAAAAATGAGCAGTAATTTGGATCATGTAAGACTATTTTTCGAACCCCACGCTCCATAAGAGTTTTCATGAAAACAAAGTCTCGTTCTCAGCTCATTTTTTTATAAGAGAAATAGATAATCTTTGGTCAGAAAATGGATCTTCCTAAATTTTGAACAACGTGCGCTCGCCATTTCAACACCCTCCACTATAAGAACGCCCAGCAAAACTATGGCTTTACTACTATGGCTTACTACTTTGCATGGCAACACGAATATAGTCTTTGATATTTCAATAGGAAAAAGTATAAAGACCTGATTTATGGGAAGTGATGTAGGGTATTCAAGGGGGTTGCCCTTACTCGATTGTAATGTTTTTACTTGCAATTTCCTACATTGAAGCAGAAATAATATTTGAAGTTAGGCACAATACCTGGCTAACGCATCTTTTCATACCCATTCGGTTATTCGATTATTCGGTTATTCGGTTATTCGGTTAATCGGTTATTAACATTATTAATTGATTAAATACAATTATGAGTGTTCTAAGCTCTGGATGAAAAACCCATAGCCATAGAAAATTTCTTTTCGAAATATTTTAAACAACAACTGAGATACGATTTGAGATAAATTTTGTTCTCCCAGGAGACTGCTCGGTTTACCGTTTTGAGATCGCAATTAAGAGGAACACTGACTTGGCTAAATCGTTATCTGCTATCTTATAGGATGTACAGCCGTATATTTTGAAAGTGGTGCAAGTTCACTTCTTGCTATTGCTAGGTTCGGATTTCAATAAATTTTTAAGATAAATATTGGCGAGCACTAATGGACATATTTTTTATATTTTGTTTCATTAGATAATAAAAATTTGCTTTCCAATAGCGTTTATAGTGATGCGTAAAAAAAAAAAAGAAAAAAATAGAGCACTTACTTCACTTCATTTTTAAAAAAAATAAATGATTGCTCTCGTTACCTATAGCTTTCAGTTGTACCAGCCCTTCGAGAGACACAATACGAACAAAATACTATTCAATTTTATATAAACATTCGTTCATTTGATAAATACATTATAGCGACTGAGAGGGATATAAAAGGAATTATGGGATATAGAAGTGGTTGCCATTTCTAGCGGTTCGAAATCGCGATCATTTGATAGGAATGAATATGTTGACGATAAACATTTTGTGAGCAATGGCCGCACAATTTTCATATACATTGGAGCCAACGTTTATGTTTCTTTTTTGGCGAGTGAACCTACCACTCACTATAAGCGATAATGCGTTTTTGGATTGTGACATTCTGCAAGTGCTTCAAACGACAAGATGTTACTTCATGTATTCAATCTCCTGGATGTAATAGCTTCATTTCAAACATGCATATTAACTTGAGAGAGAGAGAGAGAGAGAGAGAGAGAGAGAGAGACCTTGACTCAATGCATGTATATTTCGCTTATAATCTGCAAGTGATCAAATGGGAATGACAAATATTTAGGCAAATTATTAACGGCCAAGTCTCTTCAAAGATTTTCTAGCCAATCCGCATTTCAAGCGAATAAGATAGACTTGCAACACTTTCAAAATGAATGTATGTACAGTACCGTGTAATGGCTAACACTTCCATCTCCTACAACTATAAATATTTGGCGAATAAAAGGGTCACTTAATTTTTTGACATTTTCAAGATAAACGGATTTTTCTATATTTTTTATTCATTTCTATATCTCTTTATATATACCCCATATTACGAGCATTTGAACGCAATGTCTTTCCCAATCCCAATATTTGTAGCTTATGTCATCCTTGATGACGATTGATAGAATGATCGGTGTCATAAAGAAAAATGGAAAAATTCTATAGTCAAAGCAAAGAAAAAAAATAAAAAAATAATAAATATATATATATATATATACATATATATCTATTGTTTAGTGCAGCTTTCTTCAGAAACTAAAAACGAAACATGTTTATTACATGTAAGTAGATGAACTAATTTCTCATGCAAAACATGTTCAAACTAATGCAAAAGCACAGTAGTCTAAATACATTTTCCAGTACATTGATTCTCAATCTGATATTAAGACGATTGAATGCGAATGCTTCAGATTACTTAATATCACAGCTCAGATAGCTGTTGCTATCCATTTGCTTGTTTGTGTGTATGTGTGTATGTGTGTGTGTGTGTGTTGCGTTATTTATATATGTTATTTACATATAATATTTTCCAACATAAGGCGGGTGAAAAACACAAAGGCAGAAGTAAATTGAGTTGAAATTGACGGTAACGGAGACGTAAGTACATAAGTGAAGTAACCAACCGTATATGGGAAGTTATTTTCCAGCACATATATATATATATATAAATGAGATTTTTAGAGTATAAAAACGAATCTAAAGAATAAAATAAATATAAAGTGTATATATATATATATATATATATATATATATATGATAATTTACTAGAATTCAATTAAATTAATTAATTGATTTTCTCTCATCGTATATGTAGGGTAACTTAATATGATATTATTTAATTATTTTAAAATTATTTTGTTCTAGATTCTCAACGGAGGTTATTGTCTGACATGTGTCTCTAATTCTTCTCATTTATTTATTTGCTTGTTGTGCTTCTTTTCTTTTTCACGACTTAAGACACACCGCGTAGACAACATTTAGACTTATGCAAATGAAGGAAACAAAAGTCGACACTTGGACTTATTTATAAGAATTGATTTTCTTTTTTTCTTTTTCTTTTTCTTTTTCTTATTATTTAATTTTTAATTTTTATTTTTATTTTTTTTTTTTTTTTTTTTTTTTTTTTTTTTTTTTTTTTAATTCTCAATCTTGTAAGCAATAGAGCATGAGTAAAAAACGGTGTGCTCTAGGGCTTCAACGCTTCAAGGGTGGTTTTTATATGCTACTACCGGATGTTATAGGCATATTAAATTTATCATTCCATATGCAGCAACACATCCAGAAATTCCAGTTACATTCATAAAAATTGACTTATCTAATATACTAAACCGGTGCCATTTTCTTTTGAGAATCGGAGAAAGTTCAAATCTCAACTCCGCCACACCCATCAATAGCTAGAAAGTTCGAAAGGAAAAAGCTTTACGAATAACTTAAACTAAACCAAATATTTACTTGAAACCGAACTCAACAATTCGTCACTGAAATAGTTTCAATCAGTCCCATGGCGTTTTTTATTTATTCGCTTAAGAGCCAAGTGATGACTGCACAATCTAAAGTATATTCTTATATATCGGCTCCTCATTAAGCAGCTCCCGCCGAATGAAAATTGCTCAAGCCTAACAAGAGTATACCAAAAACGCTCTTAAACTAAATTTCTCGTTATTATTGCGCTACGGTGAAATATGTTACAACACGAAGGGCACTGCAATAAATGGATCGGACTCGATTCAAGCATTTGATTTATTTGAAAAGTAAAGACAACATTTCGATATTATTGCAAAGCGTAAATAAATATTCGAATGACACGCAAAGTAAAATGACAGAAAAATATTCACCACGCATCTCACTGGCGAGCTTTTGCTCTTTTAACGTAATCGAAAAGTGAAAACGAAAAAAAAAAGGAGACGGAGAGACCAATAGGTAAATCAAACCATTTCAGAATCTTGCGTAATTCCGGTTTTATAAACCGGGGATTCAACGGGAATACAGGTTTTCGGGTTTTAGATAGAAGCGTTTTAGAAGAAGTCTTCGAAAAAGTGTAGTCTTCGTTATAGACGAAATCCGAAAAGTTCTGGAACAGACCTGTGTGCATATGTTGCATGCATGCATACATATATATATACATACGTACATATGTAGACTAGACACAGTTAAGAAAATTATGTTATGCTGCGTCCGAATCGTGTATACCCACCCGCCAGCTTTGTGTTAAAGAGAAACTGGAGAAAAAGTGAATATTGATACTCTGCAACGTAGTACGAGTGCGGTAAGGTACGTTTTCCATTTTTGTCCGAATACGGTAGGGTTACGCAGAGAATAGACATGACAACTTTTATCGCTGCATCTGTTATTGTTTATGAATGATGTGCAGGACAGCCAAAATGCAAAGCTATTGGCGTCTTCTTTGACCGATTTGGTCCGATTTTCAATACCGATCAATTTGGCGAATGTTTGATGCAAACATAAAAACAGAAGTACAGACGGACATGTCTGACTCAATTAAGAGTTTCATATTGTTGTTGATTGTATACTGTATAGGATGTCTAAAGCTTTCTTCTGTGCGAAGCGAACGCAGTAAGAGTGGGAAACCGCCAGAAAGGGACGCAGACGTCTTAATTGCAAATGCTGATGAATTGAAAAAACGGAATTTTTCCTACAACAACCGTTCTCTCTACTTGACTAATCATTTAAGTCACGTGCAGGCAACGTATGTGACATGTCTGAAAGCATAAGTGACGATGCAGGGCATATCTGCCCTGTTCGGGCATCTTCCAAAAATGTTCTATTCTGCCAGCGGTCATCTTAAGAGACGCGGAAAGTTGTCGGATATGCGCCGTCGTCCCCGTCCCCCTCCCTTTATTGGATAACATAAAAATGTGATAAAGTGACAAGAGAGAAGGGCAACTTTCGAATCCTTAATATAAGATTGTATGGGAACAATCAATGACGCGCCAAGGCCTTCTTGTAAGGGCTTGGTTTTTTCAAGTCTCCGTTAACGTTTCAAACGGAAAATGTTTCATAATCATTGAATATATTCTATGTGTCGCCAGACTAAACGGGTCAATGTCTTCGCCCATAATTACGCAGAAAACTTATCGCTTGTCTAAACGATAAGCGAATAAGTAAACTATGAGTTGCTTCGAGTGACGACGACCCTCGTTGTTTAAACTTATTGATTGATGGTTTTTCCAAAATCTGAAACAGAAACTGTTTTCAGCTTTCATCAAATGAAGTTGTCTTCAGCCGTGCTATGGTACGTTTAATTTTGTTATTTTAACACATTATTAACGGTAACGATTATAAAATTTAATATTTAACCAACATATCAGTTTCTTGGTAGCTTCCTTTTTCCGTTTATATCGTTAAGCGTGTCACATACGCTATTTTTTTTTTTTTTTTTTTTTTTTTTTTTTCATTCGTAGACCTTTATATGAAACTTTTGTTGCGGATTTCTTTTCTTTTCTTTCTTCTTGTTTTTTCTTTTTTTTTTTTCAACATATTTAAGTGGAAATTATTTAATATTGACGGTGGCAATGATGGTTAAATGCAAATCACAAACCACAGTTGGTAGACTTGACGATAACGACAACGATGATGATGATGATGATGATGATGATGATGATGATGGAATTAAAAGTTAAAAGGAAAATACAAAGTCAGAAAGTCAGTCAAAACAAATCCGTTCATTATGCAATTTTAATACGTATGTATTTATATATGCATACGCACGTCGTTTATTGTGTTATGTTATGCTGCGGTTGTTTTAGACAAACCAAACTAAATATTTATTATAATTCTATGGAAACTTTGCCTTTACGTTGGCACGTTTGCTTTAAAATACTTTGATAACTTGTTTAATTTATTGGGTGTGTTATTGTTGTTGCTCTTTTCTTATTGCATTGAATGCATGAAAGCATTCAAAATTTCAAACACGTGTTCCAAAATGTATATATTCTCGTACATCCGTTGCAGAACTCCTTTTATTATTTAGCAAAAGTTTTGCTAATAAATAAAATTTCTAAGCTGACATTAAGCATTAATTCAGTTCACCACGAATCATTTGCCCCTCCCTTACATTGTTTTCAAAGTAAAGTAAAAACAGTATAATCAAAAATTAAAAATGCATCGCATAGGGTGTAACACGCCCATAAACCCTATTGACCAGAACGTGTTGTAAGAATGAAATTCTTCTTCTCATTACAAAAACGATCCTCGTCCCATGAAGCCACTACAATGTTTTCGAACATAAGCTAGGAATACTAAGTCTGCTCGATAGACTAGAGAATGAGTAGATGAGCGGACAGACACACGCGGACGCATAAATAAAGTAAAATTTTAATGGAAAATTTCTTATGCGCTATTCTCTGTCCCCAGGACTTTTCATAGTTGTGAATTTTGATTTCCTATACAAGTTTCTCGTCTCAATTCTTTAAATATTTTTAAAATTTCTCAATTTCTCTCTTGCACACTTCACTATATTTTGTTCCAATTTTTTAATAAATCTCTTAAAATATATCTATCATTATTGTTATGGTTATAAAGTGTGTGCAATGTGGCTGCTCTTAACCGACGCGTATTATGTCGATATATTACAAACATTTCACAAACTTTATATATTTCCTCCTGCCCTAGATGTAAAGAGAACTTTATAACAAAGTGTTGTTTTTATCAAGAAAATTTTTGCAATTTAATAAATTTCGCTTCAATAAGGAAACACACGAGAAGCAACAACAAAAATATGTAAGCAAATAAGACGATTGCTCGAAGTGTTAATAAATTATACAAAAAAAAAAAAAAAAAAAAATTTGTTTTGAAATAAGCTTTAATTTAACCGGGCAAAAAGTTGGAGCCACTTGAATGCGACTACATTTAAAGGGCTGCGGGTGTAAGGAATCGGCTTTTTCTAAACATGTTTTCCGCATATTAGTTCGCTGGAACTCGCCCATCTCTCTCTCTCTCTCTCTCTCTCTCTCTCTCTCTCTCTCTCTCTCTCTTTCTTTCTTTCTTTCTCTCTCTCTCTNCTCTCTCTCTCTCTCTCTTTCTTTCTTTCTTTCTCTCTCTCTCTCTCTCTCTCTTTCTTTCTTTCTTTCTCTCTCTCTCTCTCTCTCTCTTTCTCTTTCTCACTCTAACTCCCTCTCTTTCTTTCCCTCTCATTCTCTCTTTTACTTTATCACACTTCACTTTGTTTTCACCAAACGCGACGGAGCTTCTGAAGACAAAGTGAATCGATCAGTCCGCGACGTCCGCCATATGTAATGTTTTATTCAATGCCCAAATTAAAGGGATCATTAAGAAAAAAATAATTTGCCACTTTGTCGCGGCCGCCATTTCGCATCTACAGAAAATCAACCGGTACCGTAGCGCATTGTCATCGTAACGTAAAGATGCGTGCATTGCTTTGAACACATTCGCAAATTCAAGCGTGCCTGAAGTGTCGGCTGACGGCTACCATATCAGGAAAGCAAGCGCACGCAAGCTTACGAAAAAAAAACCACATTTTTGCCATACAAAGGCTTATTATATTTTATAGGGAAGATTATTGGAGAGGGGATTCAAAATATTTGGCTGCCCGAGCCAAACTTTCGGCATCGATTTATTATAACAAAATAGATAGATACTCAACGATTTTTGTCAAGAAGCATTGAATGTTGCTCATATCATGACTTTTTCCCCAAGAAGGCAACACATGCCGGGTGCTCGTGAAGGAGTTTCAATCGAGCCCATTTTTAACAGCGTTCGTTATTCAATCAAAACACATCTGACAGATGCGTACTTAAATCGATTTAGAAAATGGTTCTGCATCTATTTTAAATCCTTCAGAATGTTACACAAACATTCACCCAAACTTAATACAATCTGTGTAAGGTATAAAAATACGACGACGTTTTACGATAATTTTTCTGTTTTTAATAATATACTCACATAGAACGATCTTGTACGCGTCATAATCTCTTTCTAGAAATATGGCAGAGAGCATAGAGTACGGAGAACGGAGCACCGCCCATTTCACATAGCTACATACGTGCAACATACGCGCGTAACGTATAACATAATGCAAAAATTATTACATAAACAAAACTCACTTGAGTGCATTTCCCAAATTAGCCCGACGTCGGTAGAACGTTCTACGTAAGCTTTGCGAGTGGACAGCTTGGCTTCATAAAAAGGATACACATATGGTAGTGGGTTACCGTACGAGTAAAATACGAATTAAAATATACGCGAGAGATTTTGTTTGGGTATAAAAATCATTCTTTCCTGTTTCACTTTGAAAAGGGCTGCGGCTGGATATATAACAAATCAACGTAAATCTTCCGACCGTGAACCAAATGAATCTCTCAATATCTAATTAAAGAATAAAGGAAGACGGACTGACTTTGTGAAATTGGCAGGCGATTAAGAGATACCTGCAACGAGTATATTAGTCAGCAGATCTTGACCACACAGATCATCTGCACCAACTTTCTGACCATTGTATGCTATGTGTAGATAAGAAAAAAGGAAAAATAAATGAAAGATTAAGTGTATTGAAGAAGTATACGAATAGATGAGCAGTCAGTGATGTTACATAACATGCAACACGTTTAGTCTTTAGTCTCGTGAAATTATTTGCATTCCTCTTAACTTGACGGCTGGTTTTAATGTTTAGATTTGTCTCACAACGAAAGAAAATTCACATAATTAACATTTTTTCCATTCTTTTGTTTTTTTTTTTCTTCTTTTGCTACGTATTTATTTCAGTTAATAAAACCGGTTAAATGGAACCATGAGAAGAATTTGATTAATTATAACGCTACCGTCGTGGGGTACACGTTGAAAAGACTCCCTAGCAAAAGCACTTTTCGCAGATCGATGGATGCGTTGATATCGGGAGTAATTTCAATTTGCCGAGTTCGGTGAGTGTCAGAGTTGGCCGTAAAGAAAGTATAGCTTTATCAAATTTTATGTTTACCTTTAATCCGGCCACGCGGTAACTCTGGCTCGTTTTCTTATTGCATTTCCAAAATGAAAGACTATATATATATATATACATAGCTTGTTTGGATATATGTAGAGAATTGAAACAATAGTGTTCCCAATTGCTCCCAGCGTCCCATCCCATCGTACTGACAAAAAAAAAAAATGTCGTAAGAAGTGCTTAATATGTTTTTCGCGATGAAATACATCCAAGTGGTAAAAACTAATTTTATTATTATCCGCACGACCAATAACCCTTTAGTAACCTCTAAGTAAATACATTAACGTTATCTTCCTCATCACTCTAATATTTATAAAATTTGAACTATAGATGAATGCCAAGCTGACTTAGATACCTTTGACGCTTTCCCAGCCGGTCAATGCGAATACTTGGTATCTGGCTTTTAGTCTGTGTCAAAGTAAATTCGTCGTCCGGACTATATCGAGTTAATCGCAGTTTATTTAATGTCTTCGGCATTAAAAATTGATGATAAAAATCTGGTACTCAGGTAAAGAAATTAAGTTTGAAACTTTGTTTTACTCTTTTTACCTATGAAATTGCAATTGATTCTTGGAGAGAAAATAAGCAATCAGCGAAAACAGCTTCGAAGAAGAAGAAGAAGAAGAAGTGAACAAAAAAAATATAATTGGATTGTGGCCGAGTCGTTCGAACGCCATTGATTGATTGCCATTTTATAAAGAAAATAAAGCAAAGAAAAGTTGAAATTTTAATTCTCTACAATATTAGATGGGCGTGGCGTGCTTTTTTCATTTTTGTGCAAAAACTATAGGATGACGCATAGGATGCTTGTAGTTTATGACTAATGAACGAAAAATCCAATTTTCAAAATTATTTCCAATGTCTACTGCAGACATTATGTAAACGGACAGACGGCCATGCTTCGATCGATTCAGAATTTAACACTAATCAAGTCGATTTTTACAGTTTCTCAACCTTTCTTCTGCATGTTACGAACCTTTTGCCAAAACGAACATAACCCCAACTGCCAATGATGGGTACAAAAGTGTCTCTACAAAAAGAAAAGTACAAGCAACTCCCTGTAAACTTAACAGCACAAGTAAGTAACTGTATAAGTTTCAACAGAAAAGTTGTGGTACTCTATTTTGAAATGTAGGCGATTGGAAAACGGGTAGCGGACACGTACAACATGAGTTCATTGGAAGAGTTTTAGGCGAAAGTTTATCACTTAAGGCTACCAATTGAAGTATACGTTAAAAGCCTGAGAATAAATAATAAATTAGTTAAGATAAGAATTGAAACATTGATGGTAGATATATTGAAGTGATTGAAGAAATGAAAAATCATAGACGGCGAATCTAAACATCCGCTAGGCTTCTCAAAAAAGAAAACAAAAAAAACCGATATAAAAGGAATATAACTTAAGCGTAAAACGTAAATCTTGCAGTTTAGAGCAAAAAACTTGGAAACTTTCATGGAAAGCACAAACTCGTTGAAGAAGCCTTGAGAGGGATGGTGAGGGGGAGGGAGTGACAGCACTGCGAGTTAAAGATAAGAAAGGAGAGTGAAAAGAGGAGAAGTGGAGAGAGAAGAAAACAAGATAAAGCAGAGCAGAGAAATGAAGAGAAGAGAAATGAAGAGAAGAGAAGAGAAGAGAAGAGAAGAGAAGATAAGAGAAGAGAAGAGAAGAGAAGAGAAGAGAAGAGAAGAGAGATGAGAAGAGAAGAGAAGAGAAGAGAAGAGAAGAGAAGAGAA